>JBBMHQ010113412.1:0-20986 GCA_037834295.1 Postelsia palmaeformis
TATGGTCATACGACTACGGCCATGCATGATATCGAGTACATATCTCCTATCGAGTTTTCTTTCTGATATCGTGCAGGTCATTTACGACCCCAGCAACTTCTACCTGCTCCACATGGATCGCAAGAACGAGCCTGCCATGCGAAGAGACCTGGAGACTTTCATCGAGGACTGGGATAATGTCAGGTACGAAAGCAGTGCGTACCTTATTGTATAAATACTTTAGTTATAATAATGTGAATAGAACGCCCGTCGCGGCGTATGCTTGTGAAAACTATCCCTACCTCGCGACATCACGACTGGAAAGCCTTCGGGGTCATTGTTTCACTTTTTGCGGTGAGTATGTTTGCGAAGATAGTGACAGTAAGAGTGGAATAAATGGACTGATTGCCGCTCGCAGTCGTCAGGCTCGACACAAAAGCAATCTTCTAAACCTGAAAAGACAACATTGAGGTAGTGAGGAATGAGAGCGACTTATTTAGTGTTGGGCTCTTCCCAGCCCCTTATGTGCTACTTCACCCCTTCGAGCTCAGTAAATTATTGTACTGTAGCTCGGCCAGCCTCTACGACAGGGGCCTACCTTGTGCACAATGGACTAATCATAGCTGGTCACAGAGGGAAACCTCTAACTGGTGCGATGACAAGGTGTGCAAATCCTCAACAACAACATTGTCTGGTGCCCCCACCGGGCTCCTGCCCCTGGTGTCTTTGTGTAAACCCCGTTCTCTGGACTCTGGACTCTGACCTCTGTCCTCTGACAGGATGTTGACACCCGCGCTGGATGTATCGTGGGGTGGCTACACAATAACGCTCACCGCCATTTTCGGTATCTGCACGCTGGTGCAGTGGAGCGCCGAGTGGGATTACTTCGTTAACCTCTCGGCGTCAGACTTCCCTCTCCTGCCACAGGTCCGTGTTCTTGAACCATACCGTAGCTTTGCCACGAAACGAAGTCCTGCAGTTTCACATATTGCACTACTTCTCAGTTGTAATGCGAGTACTAGTTCGTAATGACACTTATTTTACTATTTGGCATGCGATGGCTTCACTTGTCATGCAAGTTAACATAATATTCGAAGACCGGAACACCGCGAGAATTTGTCGCACAGACTCTTGAGCGGCTGAGCATATGTATCGTTCTGTGCGATGATGTCACTCGCGGTACGGTTGCAGACTCGTTGTACTCTCTCCCTTTACCAGTCTGAATTGACAGAGGTCCTCGGGCGATACATGGATGTCGGCATGAACTTCGTGTCGGGGGCACCGCTCAACGAGCGGAACAGGGTGGAAGTTTTGATCGATGACCAAGGCTTATACCGCGAGAAGCAGGTGCACTGCAGTGGTCTTGATTACACATCGTAGTAATGTACACAGTAGCTCACCATATTCTCTCGGGCGTGGTTGAATGCGGTACATCTATAGCAGGCGTGTAAGCCTTGCGCACAGAGACGCTAGCTTTGCGGTCGCAGTAGGGTATCAGTTTCAAGCTGTAGACCATTTTTCAGTTTTCCAGTGGTGCATCGCCCATGTGTGGTGGTCCTCCGACGCGCACGTCGTGTTCGACTTCGACCGGCTGACGCTTTGTGAGGAAACATTCATTGTTTTGCATCGACTACGTAGATCGAATGGAACCTATGAAAATTTTGCTGACACTTGGGTGCCTTCTCTGCTACTCATTGTCTGACAAACGTTTTTACACAGTCGTCGAAGGCGGGCAGACCGTTGAAAGTCGGCAAACCCAGACTCCCTCCGAGCAAGTCGATGTTCACAGTCTACAAGGGTGAGCAAAAACTTATTCATAAGCTAAAAATATATCGAGATTGGAGCATATACGACCAAACGCAAGTAACCTACCTGCGTCCTTATCGATACGTTACCATCAGCCATGAGCGTAATGATTCATGCTAGCGTGGCGTGTTTTCCGAACCCACTGCATCGCTGGCCGGCATACGAAGCTGAGGCATTTGCTCAGCCAGAGCTGCAAAGCGCGAACATGATATGGGCTGAACGTACGTTGTCTGGCTTGTCTTGAACCGAACTGTGCCGCAAGCAGGGGAGTTCTGGGTGATCCTGCACCGATCGGTCTGTCAATATATCGAAGCGTCTCCAGACAATGTCGCACGATCGTTGCAGGTGAGAAGCAAGCCAGCCAGGCAAACCCCCCTGCCCTGCCCTTCCCTTCCCTCAATCCATCGTTTTTTTCGCAGTGTTTAGTTTACCTGAGCAACTGCCCTCTGCGACGAGGTGTCGCTTAGATATTTATCGAATCAACGCAGGGGTAGTAGCCCTGGGTGAGAGTCTTTGGGTATTCGTAGCACGAATGGCTCCACTACTGGAGTTTTGAGGTGCACGCCGTGCCTCATTCTCCACTGTTCATTGTTTCGTGTCACAAGAAGTCGACTGGGCAGGTTCCCGCCGGAGAGCTCACAGCGCACAACAGCAGAGTGACGTCGCGGTAGGTTTCAATCCCAACCCCCCGTAATAGCGTAAAGCGAAATCAGTAGGTTCTCGACCCTTAATAGATGAAACAGAACACAGTTTGCACATTGCGCCAGCGACTATTAATACCGCGTACCATGTCTGCCAGTATACGAAAAATAGAGGTAAAGCAGTGTATGATGAACCCCATGTGTACCAGCAAAAGCGATGCGTCTTATTGCACCCTGCGATGGCAAGTACCGCCCGATCGGCGTTTTGTCTACGCGAAGGTAAACCTGCACCGCTGCCATCCCCTGCCTTCATAAAGCGCTCTTCTTTCGATTCCACTTCGCCAAGCCGAGACCAGTCACTCAATTTGAAAATAATCGCACCAACAGGTCAAACCCACTATTATTGATACCTAAGCATTGCTTCGTTGCTATATTGCTTTCGCAGGCATATTTTTCGAGGTTTCGCATTTCCGACGAGAGCTACTTTCAGACGGTACTTTGCCACCCTCTGGCACCGAACTTCCCTGTACACGCGGTGAGGGTCGTGCCCAACTTCGGCACCGTATCGGCACAACTTGTAGTTTCCCTAGTGGCTGGCGGTTAGTGCACTCCTTTGCCAGTTCCAGCGAAACATTGATTTCGGACTAGGCAACGCGTCAGTAAGTCGCACCCTAACCGTAACCGTAACCGTAACCGTAACCTTAACCCTTAGGTTATGGAGTATTGGATGCGTTCATCGCCACGGATGAATTGTGGCCTTGCTGAGGATGCCGTGTAGAATACCTTGCTCAGAATGCCTCGTATATGTGTCTCGTTTCCGACGAAGTGATGGTTTTCCGGAGCAGCCACTGCTGCTGTGCTGCTTATAATACTATGCTGCTGTACGAGTATTGATATCCTCTGAATCCGCTGCCTATTCGCGCAGGATAACCTGCGCTTTGTGTCTTGGCCCTCCGTAAGTGAGGGTCATTATGTGCTGCACCCAGACCCCATCACCAACGGCAACGTGGGCGTGGCCATGCAGAGTGGCGCTCTTTTCGCGCGAAAATTCGACTTGGAGGTGCGATTGGACTGTGTATGGCCGTACTGGGAATCACTATTCCACGCTGGAATTTTCAGATGCCGACTAGAGTGCATATCGTGCCTATGCGGTTTCGAGTGCTTTGAATTATCAACTACGTTAGCCGTAGCGTCAAAACTTGCCCTTGCGTACTACAGCTATCGATGTATATTATTAACTGCATAATCCTTCCATTCCCCAAGATAACTACGACTGGTCGTCTAATCTTCGGCTTCGTTTGTTCGACCAACCCCCGCTCCGTCCCGGCATGATAGGGATGCGAGGGTCTATGATCGTACGACTACGGCCACGTATGATATCGAGTACACCCCCCCCTGATATCACACCAAGTACCAGGTATCATATTTGAGCTGCAGAATCGTACATAGCAAATTGTTCCTAAACACCCAGCCAAGCTCGCAAGAGCATTTAGGCTTGGCGGCACCCTACGCAAACCGTGCGTGTTGTGTTCTTCACATTAAACCGTTATTTCTACCCGTCGACATCCAGCGCAACCAGTGTCCGTGCCGATTATTTTAACCGTAGGGAGTTACAGGTGCTGTGGTCACAAAACTACGCCACAAGCAAGTCGTGATCAAATATGTCTACCGTCTCCCACCCCGTTACTTACCTTAACGTTTACCGCGCATTGGGTTTCACCATTACCACAGCTCGCCGATTTTCACGAAACGCCACCCTTTTCTTACCCATGCCCACGCGAAGTTCTCCTGCGCAAGATTCTCTTCCTCAACGCCCTCTTTTCGCGTTGACCCATGTTCGAACACCCAATTCTGTCAAAAGGGTGCGATATTGTAACCATCACACCATCCCTCCTCTCCTTGGCGACGGTGGTAACAAAGCCGAAAATTCTGAGTTGAAATGCCCCCAAACAACGCGCGCCAGCTACACGCATCTCCCCCGTCTTCTCGTGTCTCCTCCCATGCTGCCAGCAGGTATCGCAAGAAGCATACGCGGTGTTGGGGGAAAGCCTAAGGGAGTTTAAACCTGATCGCCTAGAGAGGGCGGTGCGTCGGCTAGATCCAGCCTCTGCCGTCGAAGGCAGACAACAGTTCTGTGCCATACCCGAGGGATATAGCATCCAGGAGGTAACCGAAGAAGCAAGGTAGATCTGATATATAACTTGTGCTTGTTAGCAGCATCACCATGTCCGGCCGATGTATCATTACCGTCGGGGTGATTTCACACAAGCGTTGTTTGCAGAACGTTGAAAAAGAGCCTTCGGTGCTACTTTCTTTCGATTTTCCTGGAATAAAAATTGTAGTTCCGTCGCCTCCAACCTCTGATTTTTACTATTAGAAATACGACCAGTAGCAGTACCATTGGTTCCAGTGGTGAATTGTACCGAACTGAGTCCCTCCACTGTTGAACCTGGTATTCGAAACAGGTGCTCTCTCGCCCCCCCAAGACGGCCATGGGGATGCACCGCGAAAGGATCCCGTCTGGTGCAGCCGTTTCGATGAGCTCACCTGTTGTCCCCGATGCTGCTCGCCAACCTGACGCTCAAACAAGGGAGACGCTGGAGGGGAAGAACGTCAGCCCTTGATCATGGCTCTTTGAGCTCATTGGTCGGAGTGTTTCTGGGTTCGGTGGTGTCTTCATGCTACGTCTGTTTTGATCCAGCGTCTTGACTTTGTATGCGCTTCTCTGAACGACTATAACTGAGCAGTAAACACTATTGATGATTGGGTGGGATTGGGAGGAATAACGGTAAAAATGCCAAGCGTTTCAACCGGCGTGTGGCTCATCACTGAGGCCCCTCAGGGCGACCTTCAGTAGCATTGGGAGACACCTCAAAGGCAAAGGTAAAACCAAATACCAATACACGTGGTTTGGAGTGAGGTTGGATTGGATGAGGTGGGGTGTATGTTGGTGCATGATGGATGATGGTAGGCGGTCGAAGGAGAGTGTTTCTCTGACGGAAAGCTTGTTATAATACGTACTAACAGTACAGTACACAATATTCCATGTCGCACAAATCTTACCCACGCTTTGAGCCATTCGACGCGCATTTGTATCGTTTTGGGGGTCGGTTGGAAACGATTCGAGCTGGAGTCGGGTGACGTAATTCGCTGTGTCGTTGGTTGTGGGTGTTTTGCTTTCGATGGTATACAAAGCGCTGTTACGGGGTGATTTTGGCGCTGTTATGGCTCAGAGACGGGCGACCGACGTGTCCAGTGCTTAGCTCCACTTGAACCTGCGTACACTTGTGTGGATCGGCAATGATAGTGGCGCTCATATAAAAAAGCGTAACCCTAACCCTATAACCCTAACCCTAACCCTAACCCCGAAAAAGCGTACCGTGCGTTGCATATGCGGTGTATTAAAGTGTATTCAGTATCCACTTTGACATATGTCGATGTGTGTTGAGAGTTTAAACTCGGTGCGCCACAAACAATTAAATCGGGGTTGGGGGGGAATAGGCGGAGGGAAAGCCTACTTTCTGCTGCTGGGTCAGAACTTGCGCCGGGCCAATACAATATATATATACATTTGTACGTACTGTTTCTTTACTGAATACTCGCGCTTTTTCTAGTTTTGCCCCGTATGCTTAAAGTCACTAGAGTTGCGATTGCGATGCTCTGATGGGGTTTTCTACTATCCCCGGCCTGTTGGTTTGATGCATGAAAACAGTGCAAATAACCAACCTTGCGGTGTTCTACTCTGTTGTTGCATTTCACAATTCGGTCGTTTCAGTGCGCTGCGCACAACAACAAGACTTTCCGAATATCGAGAGGTCTGCGAGCTCCATAACTTTGAATTGTTGATATTGTCCCGAGTTGGGGTGTAGGCGCTGTAGAGTGCAGGGGCTCTAGCTAACGTGCTTGCGAGTTCGTTATTCTAGCTACAACATCTTCGAAACCTATCGTGGGAAGCGTCACAGGTCGCCGCGCGTCGTCAGGCGTAAGTACTGTATACTCATCCCGCATCACAACATCCTCGGAGTATGCTTTCTTGTGAAAACGTCGCTTGCTTTCGAGAGCCGTTCCTGATATGCGGTACACTCCGTTCCTCTCAGGATTCCAATTAGAATCTATGAAAAAGCATTGGAAGTTGATTGATATTGGATTTGTTCGTCGCGGCTCGATATGCTCTGGGATGGTACGTCGGGTTTCGTTATCACAACACTCTGTCGCATGGTACCCTGGTTCACTTTAATTCAACCTTCGATGTGTGGTCCGAGTTTGAGAATATGAAGCTGCTAGCCGAGGAATCCACCCATGTGGACTAGTCTCTACATGTAAACGACGGCTTGGACGGCACCTGAGCTGCTATATACTGTTTGGCGGGCGGTCCCACCTCAGCTGGTATAGGTTTAAAGACGGCAAGGCGTTATTAGAGGTGTCGCAGGGGTCCAATTGCCGGAGGGTATGGGTGTTGACATCGACGCACCCTGATTGACGAAATGCCTGACGTGAAGTACTCGTGCTCAACTCGGCAAGCTGCGGTTACAAGGCACACCTGGTACCGCCATGCGGACATGCCTATAGCGGCAGCGTGAGCTCAGTGGTGCATATGGGCCCCACTATAGGTAGGGCGAAAGGTGCGGCAAACGGTACGGCAACAATCGAAACGAGGGCTTCATTGGCGGTGACAGCACTGACCACGGCGTAAACAACGATCGCATATAGAGACGAACTAACGACCTCGCTGCAAAGCGACAAAGGCCCCCTCAGGACCACAAAGGTCGAAACCTCTCATGCATGGCCTGTGTGCGTCGAAATCGTAAACCACGGAAGCAACGAGGGGGAGCCTACCGAAGGTAGGACCGCGAGGGTGAACCATCAATCCACTTAACCCGATGCCTCAAATCGGCGGCGATAAATCATGCAAGCCGCAAGAGTGAAATATCTCATAAATCATGCGTATGTCGTGTGCTGCCGTCGCTGACAAATTCTGGGATATCTGTGCTGTGCGTGCGTACGTCGTTAGCTGCTTAGATTGACGAAGTACGGGCTAGTTCATGCCATGTGTACGTTGTTCCCGGTCAGTGTCTGGAGTTAAACCCTTTTAAACCGCCTTGGTTGACTCCTGTGTTTAGCGCTGATACAAGCACCCACGTTAATAGGGACAACGTTTTGCAATCATCAGTAATGTGCTTGCAGTTAGTGTGCTTACGATACTGTTTGTGATGGCAGAAGAGGGCTTTGTGCCTGCCGAAAAGAATAAAACCGGAATCTAGTCCGACGACCAGGGAATACAAGTAACTTATTTTGTCTGCATCTCTGTATGTACCGAAATATTCCGGTGGGGAGAGTCAACCAAAACATCAGGGATCGTGCGTGCTGGCGGGTTGTGGTTATGGTCAGCAGGAGCGGAAACTGGTGTTGCCATTGATGCCGCCGTTGGTCGAGCGTGTAGCCACGCGGTGAACCAGTGGAGCTTTTGGTGGACAAGCGCGCTGTGTTCCGCGACGTTGCGATGGTGCTGAAGCGCCTTGAAACCCGAAGTTATACGAGCCTTGGTGGTTCAACGGTATCCCAGAAACCGCGGTTGAGCTCCCGAGTGTAACTGCTTGTTATCAACCAGACCGGCTTCCAGTATAATCTGTTACATTAACTAGCAAAAAAGGTCATTGCCCCCTTGCGGCGCCGTAACAACATCAGCCCATCAACCGATCTTGCTTGGCTTCCGACGGGCGATCAATACTTCCCTAGCTAACACGACGACTATTGCGTACAATGCCTACGTGCCCTCGTAGAGGTGTCTTGTTGTAATGGGGTTGGAGAAAACACGAGCATGCAAACTGCACCATGTCCCTCGCAACTCTAAAGGCCCGGACGGGCTTCGCTCTAAACCTAAACGACAGACATATCAACACGATACTACTAGACCCGCACGGTCCTCGCTGTATAAATGAAGAAAGACATATCAGTACGACACTGCGCCAACAGCAAAACACCACCGGGAAAGTACTTATACCGATATTAACCGCAACGTTTGCTTCTGAAAGTAAGCCAGTCGATCAACACTCTAAAGTACAGTAGCCTGCCCTTAAAACGCGACTCATACTGTCATGCATGGTCCTGTAGGACCCAAAAGGTGAACTCACCGTTGAAAACAGGTTGATGTTATAAAAAGGGGCAAAGTGCCATACATCATATTTCTGCTTACTCTGGCGATTGCATCTATCTCAAGATTTTCGTATTTGAGCACTTAGGGCCGTTCCTAATGAACCGAAAAAAAATCACGATTCGTGACTTTTTGACATGCCGAATGATCACGATCCGTGATATTTCAGTTCGAGCGGAAACAAACGAGAAACGTCGCGTTTCGTGATATTATCAAAGTGCATAACTTCCGATATTTCAGACCCAGCGGTTTTCGCTAGTGGAGCGAGCTCTCGCGAGTGGGGCACGGCCAGGCCGAGCCCGGCCGACCGCGCATGACCCGACCCGTGGTATATTCGAATTACGAGCCGAAGCCTGACCTAGCCTGCGAGATTCCTATTTTACCGATTGTCGGCCAAGCCCGGTTCCCCACATTCCATCTCGCAGGGTGTCTCTGCCCGGCCTGGCCTGTGGCATCCTCAGGTCATCTTGGCGTTGGCCTTCGACCTGTGGCTCCTCTTCCTCGAAATTTCGAGGCCACAACCTGTTCGTTAGCCCGCGCCCAGCGGTGTCTTTGGTTAGCCGCCCGCTGTCCACAGGCGGCGTACGAAGCAGAGTCTGCCATGCCCCTATACCAGCCTTCGGATACCAGTGATACGCGCGGGTTGCTTAGGGCCAGGATCAGGCGTGGTTGGAGACACGACGAATGTCACGAATCGTGATTGTGTTTTTTTCAAGGGAAAGCAAAGAAAATTGGCGTCATGAATGGTGGATTCATGACAAAGATCTCATGAATCGCGATCTTCTTCTTCCTTAGGAGTGGCTCTTAGTTTGTTGACCAGTACGTATAACCAATGAGCAGGCTGCCATGTTTCTGGTTGCCCCGTACGATTAAGACGTGTGTGTCACTGCGACAACACCAAATGTTGCCATGGCGCTATTAATAGTGCAACACCAGCGATGATGATGTTACGGTCGTCTAAATGGCGATCTTCGTGACGACCCCAGAAACGATATCTGGGTAGTCGTAAACGATGATTTTTCGGCGATCTTAAAACCAAGCCCCACAACTCCAAACCGCAACAATGCATCGATTTCAGAGGCGATACTCCAGCAGGTTTAAACAATGACAATACAGCGATTCCAGATGACTCCCGACCCCGGAAATCCTACAGATATGACAATGCGAATGGACGCTGAAAATTACAATGTTTAGGCGACTCCACGTCGCTGTTGCGGTGGCCCCGAAAGCTCTGACAGTCCAAAAAAAAACAAAATCACTTCGATGATTTCAGAATGCACCCTTTCTGGCCATCTCAGGCGATTATTTCGCAGCGGTCTTATGAGCCACTCTCCCGGCGACTCTGCGTTGAGTTGATCGTGGTGTTAACGATGCCCTAGCGCCCCATTTACACATTTGTTCTTACGGTAGCACTACGTAGTTTCACGAGTAACACCACAGCAGGAAGACCCTGTCGCGACGTGGACGAGGTTCCTACGGCCCATGGCAAGGCTGACGTTTATTTGAAATCTCCCATATAGCCCTAAGGAGAGGTTGGATCCATGGAGAATAAAGGTGTCCGAGATGTCTGGCAAAAGTCATGGCACCGCCGCCCGTTCTCGTTGGTTGTCGCTGCTCCCATTGATGTACTCGAACATAATACCAGGTATGCCAGCAGTAAACCGACGAACGCGAGTTGCCATCTCCGCCAAAATTACGTCAGGACCCGATGCAAGGACCACTGCGGTGGCTGTCATGACATGATCCTATGTGGAACGCCGGCGATGACGAGAGCGAGATTGTGCCGGGCCCCATGCGCAAACACGTAGAGATTTTGAACGGGATAGTTCTGCGAGGCCATCTGCTCCGCAACATGCTCGTGTCATACGTTCCCGATGAAGTTAATGCACACGAAGTCATAGGCGACTGGCAATCGGGGCCCGTCAATGACTTTGACCTAATAAAGAAGGAATTGTCTCGCGCACATGCTTCGCTACCCGCAGGGAACGCCGGATGAGTTGATGTTGGGATGCAGTCCTCTATCGCGTAAGAGTGCGTCGTGACGTCGGCAGTTGGTCGGGGTCACCGGGGGGCCGATCAGCCGCGACTGATCGAGACGCGCCACCGATCGAGGAAACAATACGTCGCCAGTACAAAGCACGGCCGCTGAACCAGGTTTATAGGGGCGGCTTTATTTTCTCATGCATATATTCACGCATGTAGCCGCAATAGCTTCGGAGGGCTGTTTCATGGCGCCTTTACTGAGACGGTTCCTCTACGGAAGATTCTATTAGTCTCTTGGAAGCTTTCACCACTCGATGATTTTGTTGGATCCAACCTCGTGCCGTCCCTTCGGATTGGCTTCCTGGGGTGCTGCAGGCGTGTGGCGTGTCCTGCCATTTTCGAAGGTCCGTATGTGTGCCACACCCTTATAGAGACGAATGTGGCATGGCCTCGGTCGAAAGGGATCCCAGCGTTGGTGCACTTGATGACTCATCTGGGAATAGTTAATGCCCCGTATTGAGCAACGTGTGCGGGAACAATCGCTCGGAGCGGCGGAGGCGATCCACATTGCGGCGTTGGTGTCGTTTTATGTTTTGCTACTTAAAGCCGGCGAAGACGTGAAGTAGCTGTCGGTTAGAAGAGACAACTTACTACGGTCCTGTAGATTAAATCATACTAGTTTCTTAGCGGCTAATATACTAATATATTCTAGTTGGTTTCCTGCCACCCAAAAATATACTTCGAAGTGTACGTCGGGACTGCTTTGTGAGTTCGATTCAATTTCGGCACTGATCTTAGGGGCGAGTCCCTCGCCACACGCTACTACTCCGAACAGTTAAGAACCTTCGAACGTTTTTCACCCTAGAAAGAGAGCAGATGCTGGGACTCAAACCCACGAAGGTCAGCTTCTGAGCACAAGGTGTATGGGTTCGAGTCCAGCATATATATCGTGTGCATCTGAGCATGAGGTGTGCGTGGGCTCGAGCCCTACTGCAGTTTTTTTAGGATGAAAAATACCCTACGATTCTTCGTTCTCATGGCGAGGGGCTCGCGCCGAAGATCAATGCTGCGAGTGATACGAACTAACAAAGTACAAGTTTTGGATAAAAGGTATATCCTTTCAGTGTAGCTCATTCAGGGAACGCCGACAGATTATTAGTGTAGCATTGCAGTAGGTTGTCCCTTCTGACTAAACGGGGTTAACACGGATACAGCTGTACCTCCATATACTGTGGAAATATGATACCGCCACGTTTCCAAGCTCTCAGTTTACGTCAGAAGGGCTGTAACAGCTTCTGTCTACTGCGCAGTGCACCACCATCGACGGGAACTGTCTGTCGTTTGTCACCCTTAAAACGCGTGATATAAAAGTGCCCGAGGTTGGTCATGGTAGTCCAACCGACACCTTTGTGGACCCAGCCCCCTGTTCTGTGCTGTCGAAGTTGGCGAAGCTCGGCATGGCTAAACAAATTCTGACATGATATCTCCACGCAAACCTGTTGGGAGAGCCGACGTAGTGGGTGAGCGGGATATTTACGTCGCGCAAGGAGCCATGACAACGGGCAAGGCACTTGACAGCCGCAATGAACGATGGGGCGATGAATGCATGACCCATCTGGCGGGCAGGAGTAGCCAATGCTGGATCAGGCCCATTTCGTGCCTGGGGGGTGCTTTCACAAGGTTGGGTATTTGCAGTAGGCATTTTAAAAGCAAGGAGGTAATGGTGTTGTACCACATGGTTTTGCAGTTTTATTCGCGACATCTCGAGGCCTTGTGATGAGCACAAGTCTTGATATATGTCGACAACCAGTTGGCGCGTTCAGGAGAGAGGAGGGCCAAATCCCCCGAGATACACGCGCGTTGTTCGTACAGTTGTTCGACTAGCAGGTAGAGGTACGGTTTCATGCCGGCGCTGAAGAGGATCCCGGCTACCTTCAAAAGCATTGCGGGCGCCATTTCGAGTCCGTCGCGAGAGACCGTCATTCACATGCGACTTGACGCGTTATAGGCGGTGTGAAACGAGTCGAGCCCGTTCGAAATCTATCTCATGGCATCGACATTGTTGTTTTACAGCGCGCTCCTCGGAACACCCGTACGCTTCTGTTAATCTCTTAATATAGTTGAGCGGGTGTTTCGAGCGTGTAAGTGGTCGTGCAACATGCCTCTGGAGAATCCGGTGCCGGAGATCACGCTCTCATATACTTACCTTCACCCGTCAGTAGAGGCCGAGCACATAATCCAGAGTTTTGCAGAGTATTAGACGCACGCGGTCGTTGTCGCCCCCGATTCTCGGGCATAGTGGTTCCCTCCAGTGCAGCATAAAGCTGGTTGATCGCTTGAAATTGCTGTCAGGGCCGCGAGGGGTTTCCAATTGTGGCCCGGCCAGGATGAAACATTTCACTAATGGGGGTGCCCGAAATGGGCAATAAGGGTGCACAAATAGATTTCTGGGGCTTGAAATAATGCCGTTCCAGGCCTTGCACTTCAGTTAGTTATATTATTCCCGTTGACATCATTCCTCCTTGGGATGTGTTAGAAGAGGAGGTAAGGGAATAGTCGAATGTGATATGGAGGAGTTTGGTGCACCAAATAAAAAAGGGGCAACGATCGCTATCCTAGGAGATTAAGGGCGGTCACAGTCGGCGAAACAGGAAGGGGATGAGAAAAAAGCTAAACGTTTATACTGGTCTGTATATATGGAAACAACGTAATGAGCGCCCATCTGTTGAAGGTACCTCTGTTAGGAGTTGGAACGGTGCTTCATCTTGGGGGGAATGCGTGATCAATGGTCAAATGACTAAGGCCAGCAACCAATAAGTACACCCCCCCCTACGCCCGCTTGCCCGGGTACGCAAAGCGACAGCGGTGGGCCTGGCAAGGGTACTCGTGCCCAAGGGTAATGCCATACGTATGCTATGCTCAGCGTGTAGATTTAAAAGCGCTTCACAGCTAACCACAGCACTGCCAGCATCTCTGCCTCCTTGGGTATGCAGAGCGGCACCGGCGGACCTGGTGAGGGTACTCGCGCCCAAGGACCTTATACGACGAGTGTTGTGCTCAACGTGCAGTATAGAGTCGAGAGCGCTAAGTAGTTCATTTGCTGCTGGTCTCAATGGTGCTCAACGATGCCGAGGACTGCTAATCTCACGCGACCTGGCAACGCCAATACCACAGATCAATGATCAATGTTGCAAAGCCATATTACTGCCGCGCTACAGCTTCAGCCGCAAAGGCAGAGCCTTTCGGTCAGCGGCGCGAACGTAAGACTATTTTCGAACTTGACACGTATATCCAGCCTGTTTTGAGGGGAATCGTATATTGGAATTTCGGGACCAAACAACATGTGTTCAATTGATGCTGCTTTTGTGATCTGTCGGAAATAAGTACTGTAATTATGAGGCGAGGGAGCGAAGCGATCCTTTTTTTACTTGGTTTTTCAAGGAAACAAAATCTTTTTGATTTGTGTGTGTGATTCAACATTTTTTGGTCCACGTTTTACCACCGCGCTCGACATACACATCACCATTTCCAGTCCCGGCGGGCTCTGTGCACGCACACACAACAAATACACGCTATCGTGCTGGTGCGGTGGTAAGTCGTGCTAGGTGAGGCAACGTGTGTAGGCACGTGACCGCGCAATGGGCCATGTTTGAAATACAGAGAACGGAACCCAACTACGAGTACTGACATGTAGACTGTACAGCAGCAGGCACACTGTACACGCAGCCTCAACGTGTCGATCGCGGATGCAGATGAGGAGCGCAATTGTTGCCTCCACCTAGGCTGTGTACTGCATGTCCTCCACATTCAGCATTGCGGTTGTTGCTGGGCGGGATCAGACTCGGAGGGTGATTTAGGCTAGCAACGCAGGCGGGTGCTCGGAATCGCAAGGAAGGTCGGGGATGAAAGCGGAACCACGACCTTCTTATCTAGGTTGGAGGGGTCGGAGGGGTCGAGGTCAGGTCGGAACCTAGGTCGGAGAGGTCGGGGTCTGAGTCGAGTTCAGGCTCAGGCTCAGGCTCAGACTCAGACTTATCATCGAATCCGCCGTCGGAAATCGATGGCAAAAGTCAATCAAACAAAAAGAAACAACACAATATCAAGAACAAGATAATCCTCCGTATTTATGCTCGGTATAGGCTCGGACTCTTCACATATATGTGTGTGTTCTTCACACTAAATCAATCTTTCTACCCGTCGACATCCAGCACAACCAGTGTCCGTGCCGATTCTTCAGTTCTAGAAGATGTGCAAGTTTTGTGGTCACAAAGCTACGCCACAGAGATACCACGTTGCCACGTATGCAATAAGTACTATTTACCTAATAACTAGTGGAACCCAACAACGATGATATGTAGACTGTACAGCAGCAAGCGCGCTGTACATGCGACCATGTCGATCGCGGAGCCTGCGGACGAGATGACATCAGCACCGAGCCCTCAACGACTGTCCTCCTCGGCAAGTAACATAGAAATCCCTCCTTCTCCAAATGAGGAGCGCTTTTATTGCCTCCGCCTAGGCTGTGTTCTGCATGTCCTCCACATCCAGCATTGCGGTTGTTTCTGGGTGGGATCAGACTCGGAGGGTGATTTAGGCAGCGACGCAGGCGGGTGCTCGGAATCGCAAGGGAGGTCGGGGGATGAAAGTGGACCCGCCACCTCCGAACCTGGGTTAGGGGGGTCGAAGAGGTCGAGGTCGGGGTCGGAGCCTAGGTTATGCGAACGTAGACGCAGCACGCGAGGTTATTGTGCGAGCGCATCACAATTACTCGAGATATCGCCTGGTGCTCTTTGCCCTTTTACTCCAGGAGGCGTGGGTTTAGTCTAACGTTCGCCTTGGGGTGACAGCTGTCCTTTTGCCTATGCCCGAACTAGCTTGGCTCAAATGAAACTTTCAAAAGACCCTGCGACAATCTATGGGAGCGGTCGTATAGTAACATTGGCTCACGACGGATGCCGACAACGCCGTGCCCATTGTGGCGGTAATTACAGAGTACACCATCCGGCCCTTCTCGGTATCGGGTGGGACATGCCTGCGTGCCACTTGTTCCCCTTAGTGAAACGCAATGACAAACGGGGCATGATAGCACTGACTGCCGCCGGCATGATGGCCGCAACACATCTTTATCCGGCCGTCGCGGGACTGTCTGGTCATTTCACGGCGAACTCGTTCAGAGAAGGGCGTTCATTCAGCAGGTCTCTACTTGAGCAAATCAGCAGGTATGCAGTACATACTAAAAGTCGGAGGTTGGAAGACGGAACAAGGGGCACGGTAATACACTGACTTCCCTCGCCATGATAGCCGCGGCACATCTTCATCTGCACGTCGGGGGATTGTCTGTTCATTTGACGACGAATTCCCTTTGAGAAGGGGGTACGTTCAGGTCTCCGCTTGAGCTATTAATAGTATGCCTGGCAGGTGATTAAAATATGGTGGAGATCGGAGGTTGGAAGACAGGACAAGAGAAATGGTACTACAGCACCAGTTATATTCGAGCAACAGCTAACGTAATACTGCAACGCCCCAGCGGCGGTGGCCTCTACGCGGAAGTGTGACGATGCCTCTGAGCGAAACTTGGAAGTGGATACGCGACAACAGTTGGCCTCTGTCTGTCCCCGCGGGCCTTTCATGGACACTCTACCGTGTGCACCCCGGGAAACTCTTGAGGTAAAGCAAGTTTGAGGGAGACAGCTAACCCTAGTTCAGTGGTCAATCGAGATTGCAAGAGTACAACTAGAGCCACTGACTGGGGATAAATGGAGGATACCTCGACAACTTGGCTACTCTGAACCTATTTCGAATAATCAGCGAAGGTGCATAATAATACGAGGACTCATGAAAAGGACCCCACAGTGATGCAGAGATGGTTCCATCGCTTCGGGTTCAAAGTTACTAGTAAAGTGAAGCATCGTGGGCGACCACCTTTCAACGCACCCCGAAGGCCACAGCTTCGAGGTTATGAGGGGATATACTGGTAACTGCACACAACCAGCTTAGCACACAATCTTTATTGTTAGAATTGTGTAATTGTGTTTATTACCGTTGCGGTCGATATCGCGAGGGCGCCGGTCACGCACTCAACGTGGAGGGGCGGGCGGTGGAACCCCCTCCTGCTTCAGGGGAGGAGGCCATAGCGGATTCAATACTTCCTTTGAATTATCGGTGAAGCATTAGATTAATGACACATTTAGTCACAGCGTGATACAATCAATATCGAGTCTGTGCTTCACCTACAGATACTGAGCGTCACATCTGTCCCACCTGCCTTGTCACATTCACGTGCCCCACTTGCATGCGATACGTGGAATAGCGTCTTGAAGATCAAATGTCACGACGCTGGGATAGTCACGGCAATAGTGTTTGTTCATTATCCATCGTTCGAGGCGACAACCACTGTAGATATATTCATGCCTCATTCTTCTGCTTCGAAACCAGCCCCTAAACAAACAAGCAACAAAGTGCATTCTCACTAACTACTACCAGGTATGTCGCTAACATTCCTCCTGAGCCAGACATTCATCAGCGTTCAAAGCTTTAATCCGTTGTAAATCATCTGGATGCACATATCATACAAAACTCCACGGTTACCCGCAATACAACAACCCTGCAGTCCTGCCTCCTAGTAGGGCATTGCCGTACATCGCGAGCATAGCTATTCCTCCCTCGTACCGACTTCAAGCTGTCAACAACTGCTAACGCCCTGCCGCACATGCAACGACGCCGACATTGCACTGTTCCTTCGTAGGTTGAGCACTGTCGCGTTCCGATACACTTTGTTTATTGTGCTTTTCGAACAATCCATTACGTGAGGTATATACGAAGAGCTCATGCACAAAGTTTTGGTTGTCTTCACCCCGTTTTTGTAACCTACCTCACTACCATCCCTAATCTCAGTCAAACGGCCCAAACAACTCGTGGTGGCTCACAGACCCATCTCATCATGAACTGGAATGCCTACGGATCCCTCTTGTGCATGCATATAATGATAACGAAAGAGTCCGCACGGGCAGAGGCACACGAACATAACGTACATAAGTGGAGGAGAGCGAAACAAGCAGTCGGGTCGCGTAACTGCAGTGCCACAATGTTCTGTGAAACAGACAGTCCAAAACGAACAGCCATTGTCGTGCAACGCGGGGCACTCCACCACATTTTGGTCTACCCATTGGTTGAAGAATCACCGCTACCACGGTTTCAGTAGGGCGGGAGCCCTGCCTGCAACTCAACTGTAGGCCTAGACCACACCTATCTGCATGTTGCGATGTCATGTACAGTATATAACATACCTCGCAAGAAAACCGGTGTGCTGTCCAACATAGCGGATTTCAGCCGGTGCTGAAGCTTTGACTATCGCACCAGTGTCTACGTTCTGCTTCTCAATGAATTGGAAAACCCTGCTTCTTGAAATAATATTGGCCGCACCGCGCATGTATGCAGAATATTCAGCACTACTGCACGAGTCGCTACACAGATAATCTGATGAAAATATTCCAACCTCACAGATTTTCGACGAAGTGCTGTGCTGTGGTTCTTCTTGCTATCTACTTTGTACTCTCATATACTTCACCATCATACTCACCATATCTACCAAACGGCTCACAGATTACAGGGCCGCATTGTCCGTGCAGGCTCTGCGCATGTGTTGTGCAACTCGTTATTCATCGCCAAGAGTACCATACAAAAACAAATAGTTTTGGGGTCGGCGGCTAGTACGCTTACAGCTTGAGTCATGCGTGCAAGCCTATGCAGTCGCGCAAAAACCCCACCATCAGCACCCACCTCTCCAAGTCCACTGCAGTCTTGTAGAAGAATGTGGATAAACTTGAATCCTCTGGTGCACAAAATTTCCGATCGACGAGCGCATCGAAGCACACCAAATACCTCCGCCCCAACAAAGCAGTCCGGGATTCCATCCACCTCATCGGCCTTGCCGGTGCCCGCGGCCACCCGAGATGTGTTCTCCGGTTTGCAGACTCTCCAGCCTTGGCTAGGTAGCTCTACGCGGCGGCACGGAGACGTGGACACCCCCGAGCTGTCTTCATCGGCCGCGTGAAATCTACTTCTTGATATTCCATGCTCGTACTGGTAGTTAGCGCTGACATTGCCATGGCCCACATGACAACCCTCACGAATATCATGATGAGCACTGTCAATGGCACACGTTGCGGCAAGCCATGGATCATGAGCACTGTTGTGCAATACGATTAACCATCAGATCATCACTATTTAATATGACGATTTGAGAAGTGCACTCTCCTTATCTTACGGCGGGAAATCCAAGAGCCTACCGTGTGGTGACGCAAATGCTCGCAGTCCAAAGTTGTGAGCGGTAGGGATGGTCAATATAGAGGCAAACGTTTCACCACATAGCAGGGGACGCCGCTTTCTGTGAGATTGACAACAACATGGCACCAGGTGCAATGCTTCGAAATTGTTGTTGACAACCGCTACCCACTGTTGTTGTTGTTGTCTTCACATTAAATCGTCCTTTCTACCCAACTTCGTCAGTACACCCAGTGTCCGTTCTGATTCCTTATCCGAGAGAGATACTGATTCTGCGGTCACAGACTGTGAGACAGAGGAAACCTACAAAAAAACGAAAGTTCAAGTGTCAAGCAAGTGAAATACCAGCGTACCCGGTACGAGAACACAACAACACAAGCAAGACAGGAAAAACAAGAACAAAAACAAACCCAGTAAAAGCCAGAGAAACAAAAGTCTAAAATGAAAAAACAAAACAAAAACAAAACAAAACACAAAAGACGCAGAAAGGCTGCTAGACGGAAATATTGACAACAACATTGCACCAGGTGCAATGCTTCGAAATTGTTGTTGACAACCGCTACCCACTGTCAGCCCAAAAATGTAACCTTTTACGCAAGATGCCCATACCCATAGACCCTATCCGTGCTACCTTCGAGCAACCCACCTTGACTTGTCGTCCAACCGGTAGACGGTAGGTGCTGTTTGGGGGGCCGCCGTCAAATTCTCTGGACTATACCGGCACCTGCGAGGGGCGGGTTTATTGAAAACTGGCGCCAGGAGGGGTGTAGGCAAGTGAGGGCGACTTGATAGCCGGCTAGATGCCCCAGATGCGGGATCCGCGTTGATCGTACCCGAGCTCGATGCCACCATCCATCGTTTATCGCCGTTGGTCGTAGATTCAAGCTGCTGAGTTCGTGTGGTGGAATAAAAATCGTGCGCGTGTGGGGGCTGTGCCTGTACGAAGATGGAAGGCTCGAGGAAGTCAGCTCTGCGCACATCCGCAGCTTCAAGCTTTGCTTGTATTTCCGAGGCTGAGAGCTCCTTGGGCGCCCGGCGTTGGGACTGCGCAGGCAACCCGCCTCGCACTGCTGTGCTGGCGATGTACGCCTGCGGAACGAAACGAGAGAAACAATGAACACGTACACTTCCCCCACCGCCATGCTCACTGAGAACAGGGGCAAACTTTCTACCTGGTAGATCAATGTTGGTTGTCATCGTAAAACCATACGGCCAGGTTGGAACCACCGCTATATAGATCGGCGTGTGCGCCCGCTATATGTAGTTCTCGCCCGCATGTACGTAGAGGTTGGTTGCGCCGGTTATCTCAGGTTTTTGGGGTGGGAAACGCCAAACGCATCCCCGCGGCGGGCACGACTCTATACTGCACTCTAGCTCTCTCGCTGTACAGTATTGGTCAAAGTTCACTGGGAGGACATGAGTTCCTGCTTTGGGTTCTACTTGATTGCAACGGTATACGCTCGACAACGTAATTATTTCACAGAAACATTAATCGTATGTAGCATCAATACCACTTAGTAAGAGGCAGACCTTCGTTCATATCACGGTGCAGCATTCAATATTCAACGTGTCAACGCTACCAACTATCCTTTGGACTTGTTTCACAGCAAACGAAAGGCCAGCGGGTAACATCATCACCTTGTCGCCAACTATAGAATACTTCTGTATCATACTTTTCACTCGGCTCTAGTTGCTTTAGTTGCTGGCAAACCCTCGGCTGGCAAACATTGGTGGCCGCCTGGCAGGTAGCTGGCTGGCTGTGCTCGTGTGGAGGGTGAGCGGCCTCAAAAGTTTTTCTTGCTTCTTGTACACGTGGTTCAAGTTGAACGGCGGGAACGTACTCCCCGGGCAAGTCTACGCCATTTTTACGAGTCAGACCGTGTTTTCTTGACACGCCTTCTATGACTCCTCCAATCCTCGGAAAACATAACAGTTCCTGTTCTTCATCGATGCTACGTTTCAGGCGAAAACTCTGTGAACATTACTTTGCTACGGTATTTATTTCCCAGATATTGTGGTAACATACTCTCTCGGCCTGCCCCGACCTCGGGGTGGGCCGAAGTCCATCGGAACCTACGACGGTCTACTGGTGGTCATACAAGCCCCAGCCTCGGTAGAGAGGTACCCTGCGCGGCCTGGTAGG
>JBBMHQ010113523.1:0-20947 GCA_037834295.1 Postelsia palmaeformis
CCCCCCCCCCCCCCCCCCCCCCCCCCCCCCCCCCCCCCCCCCCCCCCCCCCCCCCCCCCCCCCCCCCCCCAAAACAACTGTACTGATACAACTGTCGACGAACGCAAAAACCAACTGACAGATCGGGTGATTTTTAATGGGTATCGGTTCGACTAGCTCTTGAAGTCTAGCAGATTTTGTTCATTCCTTTTTGAGTTGTTCGATGGGGGGGGCGCAACAGCGGCAGTTCTGATACTTGGCATCGCTTTTGACGCAGGTAGAAAGGAGACGGCAAAGGGTGTGGCTAGGTTCCCGAATCAATTTACTTGCAGAGACGGGCACCCATGTTTCCATCACCGCGTGAAGTACGATGTTCTCTTTTTTCCCACTTCTCTCTTCCTTCTTGCGTTTGGCCTTGTCTCTTCCTTTGTTTACTCCCCCCTCCCGACTGCCTTAAAGCCGGTATCTTCCTCTCCTTCGTGTTGCTTCATCCGTGCAGCAACTACCTATCTTTCCTGAGTACAGTACGTATGTTTTCCGCCTATTAATAGCAGCCTGCTGATCTCCTTGCGTCGTTTGTATTATGTTTCATTTTATTTTATTCATTTATTTCTTGTCCTTCTGGTCTTATTTTCTGGTCTTTTGCTTGTGCTGTTGTATTTTCGTACCCGGTACGCTGGCATTTCACTTGCTTGACCCATTAATTTGCGATTATTTTTGGTATTTGGTCATCGTTTGTCTCACCTGTCTCACAGCAGTAGTCTGTGATCACAGAATTAGTATATCTAGGACGAGGAATCTGGACGGACATGGGGTGTACTGATAACTCTGAGTAGAAATAACGATTCAAAGTGAAGACAACGCACGCAGTAAGTACGGTCAGTTAGAGGTAAAACCGTAAAAATGAGCGTGTATTCTTGCCGTTACCGGCGATTTTCATGTCACCTTGAAAAGTTGAAACTAAAAGACCGTCTGACCTCTATTAATCGAAATAAAACAATCGGAAGCAGGGAAGCATCCTTGTTGTGGACGACTCCATGCTCAGCTCCCTTGCTGCTCGTACATAAACGGGAATGATGTTGGAACGACTTCGTTCGAGATGTCCGTACATGTGTGTGTTCTCCACACTAAACCGTTCTTTCTACCCGTCGACATCCAGCACAAACAGTTTCCGTGTCGATTCGTCAATCCTATTAGTAGAAGAGATTCAAATGATGTGTCCTCTGCTCGTGATGCTGCTTGCACCTTGAACATTAACTGATGAGTGAGCGACACAACCCACAGGTTACCATAAGATAAGCGAGGCATTCCAAGCCCGCTATAAAGCTTCACGGAATCTCAGCTGTAATAGCGATGACTGCGCACACGCCGCGGCGGTAGAAGCCGCTCTGGGCGGATCAAAACCAACAGCAGCAGCAGCAAGCATAAGCGCAAGCAGCAGCAACAACCCTGACAGGGGACCGCTAGCAGCGGCATCCTGCTCACGACGATTGATCAGCTGTAGCAGCAGTCACGCCTGCTGCTACTCAGGCGTGTAGAAGTCTGACCAACAAAATGACTGCCCTGTTATCTCGGATGTAGTGTGGTATTCGGAGAACATTTTACCTGTTTGAGTATAATATATAGTTGAAGGCTTTCGCGTTCTTCCTTTTTAGGACTGCAGTCCCGTTGTGGCGACAAATTACTTAGAATTAGACTGGTTTGTCCCCAAACCGGGACTGCAGTTCTTGAAGGGTTGAACGAACACTTATAATCGCAACCCCGGCCGCGGCTCATGCCCGGCGAATATCAACCAGCCGCAGGCTGCAGCAGCGCATACCCGGCGAAGATCTGTCTAGCTCGCGTTGCTGTCTGTGCCAGCAGCAGCAACAGCAGCAACTATCAATCATGGCTATTGATAAATTGCCTACCTCTCGGCAGGCTCAAACACAATTCAATATTTGTCCGGCTGTACGGGTAGATTACTGCCCTCTCCGTAAATGTAGGAAAGGTTTTGATCTGATTTACGTATAAAATCGATCCTTACACCTATAGCTGAACAGCTGTAGAAGGGAATACAGCAGTATTGAAAAAAAACCGCTGACGGGACCTGGGATGACGAAACTTTCTTGCAGTTGCAGGTGACTTTACTGGTTTTACAGGGGGTATGTTTCTTTTTACGTACCTGCTATATATAGAATACCTGGCAAGTACAAAACTTCATCAGCCAAAGTGGTAATTTTTACTGGGGAGTTTACTCCTCTGCAACAACGTAGATTTGAACGCGGCAGAGAGCCTATAACCCAGAGCATGCAATCCCATAACGTACGTACAGTATTGTCTTGAAATCAAGGAGAAAGCAGTTAAATGCCACGCGAGAAGACGTAATCCATGTATGGCCTTTTCAGTTATTTCTCTTACAATATGTATCAATATTTATTTTGCCTCCCGACAATATGCAGCATGATCTTCAACAGTGATCACTCATAACTTTCCCGAAATGTGAAAACCTCGGAAACGAAAGGAAAACCACGCACCAAGTCTATTACCTTTCTGTGTCTTTTTTTTCGATCTGCTCAACTGCTTCGCCCACGGCAACCATACGGCCATGACCACCAAGTATCAAAAGGAAAGTCCTCGTGCCACATCCCGAGCAATCGTCGGTCAAACTTCTGCCTTCATGTACCTGTAACTTTTAGTCAACATTCTGAAAAATACGATTTCCGTTTTCTTTTTCGGATGTCCTGATATGTACGAAAATTACGAGACATAATATTGCGGCGAAATAAACGCTATTTTCATTTACTCTGCCCACATGCCCACCAACCCAGGATCAGGTCCGAGAATAGTGAAAAGGTGTTTTGCATTTTCTTTCTGGATTTTTTTAACTATGCTCTCACGTTTGTCAGTGGCCAACTGATCAATAGGGACTAGGGATCTAATGCGTAGAGATGACTTCGAATTCGACATAGAATCAACCCTTCGTCTCGGACAAGGCCAGTACATCGCAGATATCATGATGACGCGTTCTATTATACTATGAAGGGGTACTGTACCTTTTTCTGGCTAAAACAAATCTTACTGACGGGCTCCTCACGGGCGCCTACATACGTACGTAAAAAGTAGAAAGTCCCCAGCTTCGTTGGAATACCTTTTTTTTCTCTAATCGTTGAGTAGGCGTAAGTAAGCCCTCGGATTTTCGGTCGTTTTTTCGTGAGTTTCAGTTTTTCTCAAGCTCGGTTTTTGGGTGTGGGACAAAGCTCCTCAAGTGGAGTTGTCCCATTAAACTACAGCATACCAGGTAGCTGCACCCATACCTCCTCAGAACACCTGCCCCTCCCCGGGGTCAGGTCAGGTCGGGTCGGGTCAACCCAGTCACGCGCCAGTGGTACCGTGGCAGCAGTAGGTTGGTTCTGCTGTTGCAGCGGCAGCGACGGGTTAAATTGACACACACGACACGAAATTTGAACGCAGCGGAAGTGTGATGAGCTTAGGCGTTGTTTAGACCAATCCGCCGGAGGATGAAACACAAGAGAAGGAAAAAAAGTATAGGCGCATCCCTACGGCCTCATAAGAGTATACCTGGTACCTGGTAGGTACAGTATGCGTCTATGGTAGCAGATCGGGCCTCAAAAGACATAATGTGGACCCCTGGTGCATGGGGAGATGTTGGGCTTATACCGTAGAGTGCGTTGGGTTCGCGCAAGGTGGGTTGCGTTCGTTTTTTAGCACTCGTTTGCCTCGGCAACTGTGAAGGGTTCTACTATTTATAGAGTCTTTGAACCTTATGTTTTCGAGGATCTCGACTTGAGCACGCATAATTTTTTCCGAAACACCTTGTTCGATATAGTATTTGGCAAAAGCTCAACCCTACGAAAAAAATCGAGCGCTGTAAATACGATCGCACCCCTGTGCGACCCCAATTCTCTTACGAAACCCTCATTGAACTGCAGTGCCGTTTTGGACAGACCACTCACAAATTCTGCAGTAAGTACTTGGTCCCCAATACCGGACTGTAGTCGTATCAGGGTTAAGGTACCTCAGTCGACTGTTAATAAACACCTCCAGTCAGAGATGTTCCGGCCAAAAAGTGCTACTTGACCCTTCGCGTAGCAGGCGTTTCAAGTGCTGGCAGGGGGGGGGGAGAGAGAGACGGGGCCCAGTTCCAGAAGAAGGATAGCGAGACGCTTTCCCCCCCCTCCCGATTTTTCGCGGCGCGTGCTTGTGTTGTTGCGCAGGGGGATGACCGGGGGCACGCTTACGTGCTGCCTCGGTTGGCGCGGTGGTCGGGGCCCGTCTGTACGGCCGCCTGCTCCCTCGGCCTGCTGCTCGTGGTGGCGAAGTGCTTGACCAGGCTCATCGTCGGGCCTGGAGCTGACTCTGATTGCGGGCTAAGGACGGAGTGGTTTTGGGCGTCTATCGGGTGAGCTCTTCTAGTGTTTTGTTGTTGTTGGTACTCGTATGGTGGTGGTGATGGTGGTGGTGGTGTCGTTGTTGTAGGGTGTTGGTATCGGGTGTTGCTGTTGTTGTTGCTTGTATGCTTGTGTCCATGGTTTCCAGTTCAACCAGTGAAAAATGACTTCCTGTATTTCGCATCTGCTCGTGTGTAGTACTATGTATGCAGATCCTTTTTAGCTGCTGGATAGCGTACCCAACTCTTGCTTGAAAATATTGAAACCATGCTGCCGAACGCTCTTGCTTGAAAATATTGAAACCATGCTGCCGAACGTGGGCGTAGCTGTGCACTCCTACCAAAAAACAGTCAACTACAGTACTGCGCACTTTTCACGAATTCGATTTATATTTGCTAATGCTTGTCCCCACAGGAACCTTGCTACTATTAATACTTGTTCTGATCAAAACTTTTTGGGGCCGAGGGCTAGTAAAATGCGGTAGTCTCACCCCGTCTAGGTACCCTGGCATACCTTATATCATACCTGGTACCTTATTGCATGCCTTACACGAAGAGCGTGCAGCGGTACAAAGACCATGGTGGTTTGCCCGTGCCTTGTATGTACCTGCGATACAGTTCGGACACATCCTCTACCCCTACCTCAGCAGCATGCCTCGTTACGCTGCATCGTCGCGTGGCCGATGATCAGTCGTCACTTTTTACTTTTTTCGCCGTTTTTTTTATCCTTGGGAGGCACCCAAAAGATAAGCAATGCGATAAGTCGTAACTGGTACTCAACCAAACTTTCAATTACAGAAGAAAAAATCCCGAAAGGTGGTTGGTGTTCTTGCACATAATAGAAGGGTTGTGAGCCCTTCACTATCGTTCTGCAAAAATGGTTTTTAAAAAAGCTGTGGCTTCATATGATTTTTCCACGGCACGAGCAGAGATATGACACCCCCCAGTAAGACACGGCGGCTATGTTTTCGGCGGAAAAAAAACAATATTTCTTCTCACCTCGTCCCCCACGGTGTTTCGTTGTTCGGTGGCCTGTGTTTTGTCGTCCTGGCGTTTTGTTCTTCCGCGTGCTTGGTCGTTTTGTGTGTGGTGATGTGCCCGCCTGCCTGTCGCCATCTTTGTGGTATATTCGCTTGCGATGCTGCGGCTTGGCAGGTGGAGCACGGCTGCCTCGGGGGGCGAGTTTTTTCTCATCACAGGTAAGACTACAGAAAAAATGTCAAACCAAACACAGGCACACAACATAACCGGCATTACAAATATGCACTGCGTAAACACTGAAGCGCTAAACACTGGGCACTGAATACTGAATATTACCAATGGTGAGCGCTAAACGCTATACCAGGTAGTAAATATACCAGGCAAACGCC
This sequence comes from Postelsia palmaeformis, assembly GCA_037834295.1. Taxonomy (NCBI): domain Eukaryota; class Phaeophyceae; order Laminariales; family Laminariaceae; genus Postelsia; species Postelsia palmaeformis. The sequence continues at coordinate 5,740 of JBBMHQ010113523.1, forward strand.
AAACGTTACATACTGAACACAACATCAAAATCACAAAAAACATGAAAAACGCCAAAAACATCAAAACATGGCCTTGAGGATTTACAGTACGTAGATCAAAACAGTGGGAATCGATGATCTATCAGAAATGTGAAACTCTTGCTTTGTCAGATCATTCCAGATCATTTTGTAAGGCAAGGGGTGTGTTTTATTTCTGTTCTGCCCTGGATGAGGACTCATGTCAAATCGGAATAGGGGATGGGTTTCAACTTATCCGCCTTCGAGGGTCCATTGGCCTAGTTGAAACTCCTTATTTTCTGATGGTATGGGATGAAAGAGAGCGGGAATACCTCCCGCTGTCGGTGCTCTGTCCCGCTTCAAAATCTAAGTTGATTTCTTATGCTTCATCACAAGTGCTAAAAACTGGGAATATTTTACCGACCCCCAATTCGTCAAAAGGGTTCGACGCGTTTTGTTAGATATGTGCGGCATACTCTTTGAAATATGTGCGGCATGCTCTTTGCAAATGGCGCACAGGTTTCCACGTCGATTTGTCGGCGTTACTAATGATATTTAATAACGTAAGCCTCTAATATTTACTTGCCCATTTAGTGACAAAAACGAGGCCAAAACTTTTATTGAAGCTCCCGTTTTTCCCTACTGCAGGTTTCACGTCGACTTGTCGGCGTTATTGGTTCCTGCACTGCTGTCGCGAGAGGGGTGATATCGAAGCGGCCTTGGAAGGGGAGCGAGCGGGCAGGGAGGGGGGAGAGAAAGGGAAAAAGAACGGCGGGTACTCTGCCTCGTTTGCAGACATCCTGGCGCTGTGCGCGGAGGACTGGAGGCTAATCCTGATCGCGTTTGGTAACCTGCTGTTGGCCGCTGTCTCTCAGGTAAGAAAATCAGCTTGTGGGTTTACGAAAGCCCCCCTCTTTGAGTGTGAGACACCTGATGCCTTTTCCCGGTATTTGGTGACAAAATATGTGCTTTTTGGGCTAGTTGTGCTGCCCTGTGTCGTACCGCGATCTGTCGGCGCCGGGGTGTGTGCTACTGTTGGTGTGTGCCAAGGCTTTGATTTGTCGCCGTGATGCCCTGGGTGTCTGCTGCGGCATTTCCCTGTGTTGTGCACTGTATACCAGGAAGTTTCTGGTGCCGTAGGTTTGCGATAGCTGTAGGCGGTTCTCTTGGTTGGTTGATTTGGTTTTTGCCCGGGGGCGTTGATCGGCTGACGAGCTGTTGTAGATAAAATCGATCGAATATCGGGCTATTGGGCCAGACCAATCGGTGCTTGCATTTCCGCACAGAGAGGTAGGTATTTCAAATAGAAAGGACATCTCAGCACGTATGCGATCATTTTTTTATCGTCCAAACTCATTTGTGCAAACTGCGTGTGATACTTCAATCGCGCGTGCGACCTGTTTGACCGCCAAACAACCAATCAACCGACCGATCGGATCAACCGATCGAATAAACCCACCAACCTACAACCCAAAAAATAGTATTTGTACGATTAATGATCGATCCCCGAACCAACCAACCAATCACATCCATACGACCAGCCATGCAAACCGAACAACCAATCTTACCAAAACGACCACCCGACGAACCAAGCCATCAAGCGATTGCATGGACCAACCAACGCCTCGGGTGCGGATTCCGCGTTTCGCGGGGAAAATTACCGACAACGCAATCAACCATTACAATCGACATTTTCGATCAGCCTACCAGCACCAATTATATACCCACACGAACACCCGACCAGCCAATCAACCAATCGTACCGACCAACCGGCGAACAGGTCAATGATTCCGAACAGCACGGGGACCTTCATCGACGACGTACGCAACCCATAAAACCGACCTTTTCGATTAATCCACTATCTATAACCATCCACACCGACACAATCTCACTCACCCATCACCCATTTGACCAATCGCATCGACCGATCAGCCAACGTCTCAGGTGCTTATTCCGCACTTCCCGGAAAACGTGTTCGCGATCATCCCACCAAGGATCCAATGACACCTATGCGACCAACCAATCAACCAATCAACCAATCAACGGGTCGCATCGACCGACCGACCGGCCGACCAGCTCTTCAGGTGCTGAGGTGCTGGTTCCGCACTCCACGGGAAATAACGATACCAACCTAATCAACCAATCATATTTACGCAATTGATCGATAGGCCAACCCACCGATCAGCCAATAAAATCCATACGAATACTCATCCAACCAGCCCCCCAACAGACCAACTACTGTAGGTCACATCCAGGCAAGCCAAACAACGAATCGCGACAAAACGACCACCCTACCAACCAGTCGCATCGACCCAACAACCCCCACGACGCATCAGGTGCTGATTCCGCACTTCACGGGAAACATGATCGACAACGTCGTGGAGTCAGGAGACAGGTCGGCCTTCCGAAGGTCGGCCCTTTATCTCGTGCTGGCGGCCATCGCCTGCGGCGTGTTCTCGGGCATAAGGTAAACCCACAACCCACAACTAACCTAGCTAGCGGTTGGCCCCACAACTAGCAAAATATGCCGTGCTTTCGTAGCCGATACCGCGGGTGGGTCGTGATCCCACGTCTCTCTGCGTTAGCAGAGTGTTCTTACTGTGAACTACGACGGCTAGAGTGTAGGACAGCTCGGGCTGGGACAGCAGTCCGATGACAGGACGAGACAAGGAGATGTGATGAGGGAGAGCCGAGGAGACGAGCAATCATCGTTGCTCTCGTTCTTTGTTTTTCAATCCTCCGGTGAATGGGTACGAAGAACATGGCTTGACCCTTCTATTAATAGTGCTGCAGTCCCATCTTGAAAAATACTTGGAATGTAAGACAGCAGTTTGCCCTCGAAGGGTTATAAGTTATAACCCACTTTACGTATTAATAGCGCACTGTACAGACACCCAAGGTGTGACTCTAATTCCAAGCATTTTTTCCCCACAACGGGAGTGCTGTTCTTATGGGGTTTTACCCACAAAACCGTAACCGTTAAACTCGAAATAAAAAATCGTGAAATCTTGCAAGGTTTGGCTATTAGTTATTGGCGGAGAAGACACGGCGAGCGATGGGGGGTAGGGTAAGGGTGAGGGTTTTAGGGATAATACCGTCTTGGCCTCTTTCATATGTTTACCTTTTCACCTGAGGCACGGTTGGCGACAGTAAAAGAGGGGAATTTTATTTCAGCAGGGTTTTTTTTTTTAACGGTTTCTACGCACCAGGGGAGGCATTTTCACCGTTGTCGGGGCGAGGGTCAACGTGAGGGTGCGGCAGCGTCTGTTCGAGTCGCTCGTGCGTCAGGAGATCGGATTTTTCGACACGACAAAGACAGGAGACCTGACGAGCCGGCTTGCCGCGGACTGCACCAAGGTTGGGGACCAGGTCACGCTTAACGTCAACGTCTTCCTGCGGTGGGTGGCGGTAGTCAATACATGGGGCCGTAGTTTTGCTTCTTTTTGCCCGCTCGTGTGCCCGTATATATCTGGTACTCAATTGCCCCTAGCCCTGATATAGATATCCCTGCGGTCAGTCGACGGGAGGATAATTCGGCAGGGAGTTGAATATAGGGTGGGTGGGTGGAATTAAGTACTACTAATAGTATTAATAGCCAATGACTTGAGTTGGTGTGAAAAATTATTCAACTATTTCTAGCAGACGATATGTACTGGTACATATAATTTTTAAACGTAAAAAGAACAGCTGTAAGATCGAGGGTTTCGTCAAAACTCGTCGCTGAAAGCTGGTCGTGGTATAGCAATCGCGCGTATACATGTATCAATATCAGTATCAATATAAGCCATGATATCTGGTATTAATACCGGGTGCCAGTATAAACGTGCGAAGGACTGGTATCTGGCGATACCGAAATGCTTATAAAAAAATGGCAAAACCGAAAGACAGTGGCTCATACATGCAGAACTATGTGTGTTTATGTATTGTGGCTCTCGCTCCGTTCCTCTGTCTGCCTATCTGTACTCCGGTGTTATCTCCCCCCCTCCCTCTCTCTCTCCCTCTGCCTCTCCAGTATGCCCGTGAAATCAGCGACTATACCCCCCCGCTATCCTACAATAGGAGATAAATGGTGGCCAGAGGCGGCGAAACCTAGGATTGGGATAAGATTAGCAAAACGTTTCTGTGTAATATGTGGAAGCAACGTGACAGCGCGCAACTGTTGGAGATGTCTCTATTACAGTAGGAGTAGAAACGGTGCGCCGTCTCGAAAGAGATGCGTGGTCAAAATGTCCAAATTAATGAAAGCAAGCAATCAATGAGTACGCCCCCCCCCCCTCCGCCTTCTGTCCTCGATGTTCAAATGACTAAGGCAAGCAACAAGTCAATACGCCCCCCCCTTGCCCCTGTCCCCTACCCTGCAGCAACCTGGTGATGGTGGTGGTAACCCTTCTCTTCATGTTCTATCTCTCATGGCGACTTTCCTTGGTGGCCTTCATCTCTGTACCTGCGATAGTAGTAGTCTCCAAGTGGTATGGACTCTACATCCGAAAGCTTGCCAAGCTTACCCAGGTGAGGAGGCTTCTGGGCGTCAAGGCATGGGTATTTTCCGCCCCTCCCGGCGTTTTCGGGAGGGGGGGACTCAGGGATTCGCCCAGAAAGCAGGCAATCGTGGTAGCTCTCATCTCCCTGCCGGAGATGGCAACAGTCTCCGAATATATTGCCACCGAGCGTGTTGCCGGCGAACGCGCTGCCGACAAATGTATCACCGAACGAGTTACCGAACGTTGTACCGAACATCGAACGGGTTGCCGCCGAACGCAGGACAAGCTGGCGGAGGCGGGTTCTGTCGCGGAGGAAAGCCTGGGAAGCATGAGCACCGTCAGGTCTTTCGCAGCGGAGGGGAGAGAAAGCAGAGAGTACGCCAGCACGCTCCAGGAGTGAGCGATTTTGCTGTCGGCTTATTGTTTGCCGTCGAGCCATGCTGGATAATAGTTGGAGGAGCTACATACCCCATATCGTCGCGGATTGGATGTGTACTTCTCACGGATATTCAATAGATGCCCATATATGTATAACCCGCGTGATTGATTGTGAACTGGGCTGAGGCTTTCAAGAGTCTAGCAGGCGTTTTTTTGTTGGCTTCTCAGGTGGAGAGCCCCGAGAAATGCGGGCACTATGATACGCATACCGTCGATGGCACTCGTTGAAACATATTTTGGCTTGTTGTGTCGGATAATCTACTGTAGACCATGTCATTTTTCGCGGCGGGGTGAGCCCTCATTGATACACACCTAACAGTGGCTGTCACAGCAGTGGTCATCAATGCGCTCCACTCTCACATCATCAGTGTTTTTACTCTTACCACGTGTTGACAGCTACAGCAGGCACTGCCAAAAATTCACACTCCCGCCCAACATGGCTACGTAAAGAACGCGCTGTTAACTCCTTGCTATGTCCCCTACCCCCTGCGCGTACGCGCCTTCCACGACTTGGTGGTTTCTTGTTGCTGTCGAAAACGGCGGCTCACACTTGCTCCCCTTCCCCCCTGCGTGCAAACCAACGCTTTTCAACGAATTGGCAGTTTGTACGTGTTGTCGAAAAAGGCGGCTCATGTATAATTTGTCCCCTACCCCCTGCGCGCAAATGCCTTCAACAAAGTGGTTTCAATAGTTTCTTCTTGCTGTCGAGAACGGCGGCTCATGCTGACTCTCTTACCTTCTGCGCGCGAACGCCTTCCATGAATGGGCAGTTTTTTCTTGCCGTCGAAAAAGTCGGCGTACGCTTACTGTGTTCTCCCGTGTACCCCCTGCGCGCAAACGCTTTCCTCGAAATTGACAGTTTCTACTTTCTGTCGGTAAAGGCGGCTTACGCTTACGGGCTGTACGCGTGCAGCTCCGTCCTCTTGCCGAACCTCGTGACGGCCTTAGTTCTGTTCTACGGTGGTACTCTGGTGATGCAGGGGCAAATCACGGGAGGGAAGGTCGTGAGCTTTATGATCTACCTCACTTCCCTCTCGGACGGCATCAACGACATGGCCTACATATTTTCGTCCATGTAAGTGTCCGCTGAAAGTTAAAATGGTGCAATAGCTGTCGCTAGTAAGTCGACAAGCAGCAGGGTGTCTTGTAACTGACGTCAACGTGGGTGCATCGGTGGAATGCAGCCGCGACGCTGGGGCCGTGGGGCGAGCGGGTGTCTTTCTGCTGCCTGCTGTTGTGTTGCTGCCTGTTGCTGTGTGGTCGTGCGAAGGCTCGATGACTCCGCTGCTTCGATGTTTTTTTCGTTTTCCCCTCTTGGTTTGGTTCGATTGGTCAAACTCAAAAAAAAACACGGGTCCTTGTTTTTTTTACATCTCTGTCGGGGCCGTGAGGGCGGACGGCAAAGGCTTCAGGCAACTACAAAGGGGCCCTTAATTTTTGACGCCGTCGAAATTAGAAACTCGCATTGGCCTCGTAGTGGCGCTTTTGGTAAAGAGTGGGTTGCCGACTTCGTATGGCTGTGAGGTTGCTGGACGTGATGGATATGACTATAGTTGATACCACTCATGGAATAAAATAGAAGGACCGTTTGTACCTTTAAATCTATACCAAATTATCCTTAATTTCCCGTCCAGGTACCTGGTTTAATTTTTAATTCGGTGGCGAAGTGTTCAAACCATCTGACTCTTGTTTTTATCGACGATGAGACGGGCCGGGCCGGTCACAGACGACACCAACGCTTTAAGCGTGAGCCTTGATTATTGACCCGTGCAACGTTTTCTCCAGTTTATCGGAATTTCGATCCGTTTTTTCAGCATAAAAACAGGACACAGGCCGCAGGAGAAAACGGCGGACATTTTGTTGGAATTGATGAGGATGGGGCCAAAACGGGGCCGTGCCGTCTGACAACGCTACGTACGAGTATGGGCGTTACATGAACATCGATATTGTGTTGTTTTGATTCAACAGTTTCTTCAATCTAATTTTCTTAACGAAAATGCAGGACCCAGGCCGTAGGAGCGGCGGACAAAGTTTTCGAGTTGATGAGGCGGGAACCGAAAGGGGCCGCGCCGCCACCACCACCTCCATCTGCCCAGCGAACGGCAGCAGCAGCAGTAACATCAGCGTCGTGGTTAGGGGCGGGGGTGGAGGCGGGTAACCGCGGCGGGGCAGCGCCGGAAAGCTGCCTAGGGGAGGTGGAGCTTCGGAACGTGGACTTCGAGTACCCTTCAAGGCGAGCGGGATGTACATACAGTAGAAAAAAACGAGAGGGTATATCACACAGCTCGTTAGTACCGTCCCCTTTCGTACTGACACTGAGGTGCACATGGGCTGTTATTGCGTGACTGCTTATGTTTTTGCATGGAGACAGTTCTATTATATTTCACAAAAAAATGGGCTATAAATGTGATGACATCATCAGCTTTTTTATTATGTTTTTGTTTTTTTCAAAGCAGCAATGTCTACGGCTTTTGGCCAGCTTCGAAAACATGGTTGGTAGTCCACACTAGCTCTTTACATCCATCTTCGTTCCGATAAATTTCCCAGCGTTCTTCTGACAAGTTTCCGCGTGGTCGGAGTTGCGGTGTGGGTTGGGGTTTGGGTTCGATATCAGATACCAGATGTATTTCAATCGCTTTGTCGAAACTGGAGGTGTATACAACCCCTCTATCAGACATGCCGTGTTTGGAAATGTCGTGACTAGACGCAGTACCGCAATCGACAGTCGCTGGTCGGACATACGCCGTGATCGGGACTGTCGCAATGGACCATTTTGCCGCAGTCGATTAACCTATCCACGCGTGGCTCCTGTGCTGCTGCTGGCTCGTTCGCTGTTTTATCTGCTGCTTCGTTACTTTCCTGTCCGTCCTTTATCTTGCAGGCCCGGAAAACAAATTCTGGACGGAATTTCGTTCAAAGCCGCCCCCGGTCAGGTACGATTTGCGACATTAACGGGCCACACGTGTCGGGTCAGACCACGATCTACTGTAGATGATCTATTAATACTAGACCCTAACGCTAACCTGCGGGTGTGAGGTGTTGTGCAAGAAACCTTTGCAGTGCAGATCTAATCCAGGGAACACGTCCGACAGAGATCGTTCAAGTAATTCGGCTCCCACCCGGCAGCCTACCCTCTGGTGTTAACTTATGTACCAGGTCCACAGATCGGGAATGTATGTGCCCTGAAGTACGTGCTGCGTATGATGGAAGCGGGAATCGATTACCTGTCCGACGTGGGTGTGTGTATGTGTTTTCTTTTAAGTTATTAGGAGTGAACGCGAGGGCCTAAGTCACCGGAGCCTAAAACAAAAAGGGCGTGTTTTTTTTTACTTGGTGATACGTGCGGCCCTATCAGCCTTCTTGGCATGGGTTATTGACCTTCTAGGCATGGCTTGTCAACCTTATATTCATTGCCATATTCTAGGCATGCCTTATCAGCCTCGTAGGCATGGCTTATCAACGCTCTAGGCGTGCCCTGTCAGTCTTATAGGCATGGCTGTCAACCATCTAGACATGCCTCATCACACTTTCAGGCATGCCTTATCAGCCTTCTAGGCATGGCCTATCAACTTTTCAGGCATGCCTCATCAGCGTTATAGGCATGTCGTATCAATGTTGTAGTCTTGCCTTATCAACTTTCTAGGCATGCCTTATAAAACGTTTTGGGCATGCCTCACCAACTTTGAAGGTATGCCTCATCAACCTTACAGGCATGCACAAGTAACCTTACTATTAGTAGACATGCCTATCACGCCTTATCAGCGTATAGGCATGGCTTATCAACCTTCTAAGAAGGCCCCATCAACCTTCTAGGCATGGCCTATCAGCCTTATCGTAGGTATGCCTTTACTCCTTTGGGACCCCGAGACAGCCCAAAACAATGGTCGGTTTCTTTGGCGCTATCAACCACCTGTCTAGGAGGAGTTTGAGCCTCCAGGTTGACGGATAGGATCACGTTGCGCCCGTGCTGTGTGCTGAATGCGACTCCTTTCAACAATTGTATGCACTGTAGCTCAGACACCAATTTGTACCGCCCCTGAATCAAGCGGTGGTCGTCATTTTATAGTCGTCTTATTTTATGGTCAACTTTCCCCTTTGAAGTCCGCCCCAAGAGGATTGAACGAAGAGCGCCGCCACAACATCAACGAAAACAACAGCAACGACAACGGTAGGAGCATCGTCGTGCTGTGCGCGGGTCGTATTGGTAACATTCGGGATATGTCCTTACGATGTACACGGGACAAATCCCCTGTTTGACTGCCCTACTGCTCCAGAAGAAGCCCGGTCTGATTTCGTGTTTGGCGTGGCCGGTGCTTACGTACCTGGTATCTACCAGGTATCTATTTTCGTTGCTTTTATTGCCGACGTTTTCTTTTATTCCCGCTAAAGCCCCGAAGGGGATTGCAACCGAATGGCTTCACCGCATGGGTCTACCGAATGGCTTCACCGCATGGGTTTACCGAATGGCTTCACCGAACGGCTCGACCGAATGGCTTCACCGACTGGTCTCACGGAGTGGCTCAACCGAATGGCTCAACCGAGATTGTCTGTCGGATGTTTTGACAGGTGCTAGCGCTTGTTGGTCCTTCGGGAGGCGGCAAGAGTTCGTGCATCGCCCTCCTTGAGAACCTGTACCAGCCTTCAACGGGAGAGGTAAAAACTCGCACGCACCGAACGCAGTAAATAACATTTTCTACCACGATATTCATCTTTTTCTCATGTCCTCAGCGTCTTTTGCCCATGCCCTGGCTTCTTTTTGCACCGCGTTTTACTGGTTTTGACAAGTTTGGCGTTGTTTTGTGCGGCAGAGGTTGACAAACTACCGCGGGAACACTACAAATACCGCGGTACTATCAACGAGGAGCCTTTCGGGAACAAGGCGCTCACTTTTCTTCTTGCTCTATATTGTGGCATACTGGTATACTTGAAAGCATATGTTTTCGTTGTTTCTTCCTTTCTTGCAGCGCTTATAGCACCGCAGTAACGTCAGCGAGAAATCCCTCTAAAAGCGTGACGCTCACTTATTTTCACGCGCTGCCACTTGAAACGTGTGTGTTTTTCTTTTTTTGTTTTCCCCTCTCGGATGGGTGCCCGATGATGGGGACGGTGGTGTTCCAGGTGATGTTGGATGGCATTCCCGTGCACGAGTATAACCACCACTGGCTGCATCAAAGCATCTCCATCGTGGGCCAGGAACCGACGCTTTACGCCCGCAGCATCCGGGAAAACATCATCTACGGCCTCGAGGGTGAGACCTCGACGGGATTTCTGATTTCGGCATGGCTTCCGTAAACTGGCAGTGTCATCAGATACCCTTCTCCCACCCCGTCGGGGGTGAGTTGGTACCCCCCCCCCGGGTAAAGTGGTACTGCCCCTCCCCAGGAGTTAAAATGGTACCGTCTTCGCCCCTCCGCCCGGTGCAAGGACACCCTTGACCGCACTGTTACGGACGGAAAACGCTCCGCTTTTTTTCTATTCCGAGTGTGTCTTTCGGTGTCCCGTTTCCATCGGTTGCTGAACTCGCGTTTTTGTTCCCGAATCTGTGGCTGTATTTCTCCGAACATGTGGCATTCAGTATTCCGTTTCCCCCGGTTGTTGCTGTTGCCGGCAGAAACGCCGCGCCCGCACCACTAGTTATATCGGAGACGTGGTCGGTTTTGTCGAAACAGCTTTTGCTTGTTGTGGAGCTGTCTGTACGTGCCGTAGTAGCGCCCCCCTCTAGCCTCTTGTTTTTTCACTCGACATGTTTGCTCTCCGTTTGAAGCTCTGCTTCGAAGGTCAGAGTGTTGACTCCTCCCCCACGGCCAGCACCAACGCCACCAGAACCAACACCAAGACCAACCGCAACACCACCCCTGCTACGAGTACCAACCACGACCGCCTCCACCCTCACCACTACCCGGCACCGCCAACACCAGCATCAACTCCACCGCCACCGGCACCAACACCTCTACCACCACCAACACCAGCCACAACATCACCCCTGCTGTCAACACCAACCACCACCGACACCTCCAACACCACTACGTACCAACCCCACCATCACCACCACCACAAGTATCAACACAGACACCACCAGTACCAACACCAACGTACCAAATACGACCAACATCAACCACCACCATCACAACGGGCTTCAATACTAACACCAACCACCACCAACATCACAACACCAGCACCAGTAGCAACATCATTGCCAACCCCGACACCACCATCACCACCACCAACACTCGAACCACCAACACCACCACCGTCATCATATCCAACGTACCTCTTCTCCTTACCATAGTAACTTTACCCGAACCCCCAAAATAACTTTTCGTTGTGATTTCAGAGCAAGAGCCCAGCATGGCCGAGATCGAGGAGGCCGCAAGATTGGCCAACGCCCACGTTTTCATCTCCCAGCTCCCGGACAAGTACGAGACGCAGGCCGGCGAGAGGGGGGTGCAGATGTCCGGCGGACAAAAACAAAGGATTGCCATCGCGAGGGCCTTGGTAAGGGGTTTCGTCGTTTTTTGTGTTTTTTTGGATCTGGGAGTGTTTTTTTTACAGGTTTGGCTGTAAGTTGGGATTCTGTTGGGTTTGCTGTAGATATATGTTTGAGGGTTGGATCGAGCTTGGGTTTGAGTTTTGGTCATTTTTTTCTAGGTTTTGGCTTTGGACTTAGGATTGAGTATGAGTTTCAGTGTGAGTTTGATTTTGCGTTTAGGTTTCGAGTTTGAGTACGTCTTCTGTGTTTGTTCGAGTTTGAGTTTGAATTTTGAGGGATTTACGTGTTGTAGTAGAGCCCGATGGAGTTAATCTTCAGCTTCCCGTGTGCTTGTTGTCATGCGGCGTGCACTCTATTTAATAGGTGGTGTCTCGCCAAACGAGTGCATACCGAGACACCAGGTAACAGCAGAGCAGCGAACTGTGCAATCTCATGAGCGAACATCACCCGGTGAACAACCGAATACCAAAGCAGGGTCACACAACACAGCAAGAGCTGTTTATGTAGCTAATGCAAACTAGCAAGCATAACTCAGAAATCCGATGCCTGTGCACAAAGGTACGTGGATCCGGGGCAGGCGCGCTGGGGACAATTAGTCTCTGAAAAATGACCAAAATAACCCTGGAGAAGAAAGCAGATGCCCTGTAGAATGGATCGATTACCTGGTATACATTCTACTTAGACCGGTGATTGTGGCAATTAGACGGAATGGCCTTGGTGGGGGTGGTCCTTTGTCGTCGGAGCTTGCGCCATCATGAAGCCTCACTTGAAGTTGTAACCAGTTTTATGCGAAGATTCTATCACGTCCGCGAGCAAAACTTACGTACTTTCAATCAGAATATTCTAGAGTATTACGCAAGCAACACGTGCGTACATTTAGTCAACTGGTCGTTCCTATGTACGTGCGTGGAACGTATTCAGTTCAACTTACGTGGACATGTACAGCTGGCTTGCTCACAGAGTAAGTTGTTTTGTGGCTAAACACGTCGAACCCCTGTCTTGTACGTACGTATTTGCTTCATAAGTGTAATCTAGTCACGTGAAAGTTTCACATGGTACATGCAACGGTAACCTGTCGACAACATAATCAATCTCGATGAAAGGTGCAGCATGTTACCAGGTAGTCAGTACAGCAGCGCTGCGGTATAGTTCATTCGTATCATAAAGTGCATGCACCCTTGCGTAGTGTAGCAGCAGTCATATGCTACTCTACGAGCTATGCATGATACTACCTTGAACATGGATTTGTTTGAGTTTGAGGTTGGCTGTGGAATCGTCTTCGGAATACTAATCGAGTTCCTGTGTGGGTTCGGAGTTACTGTTATGAATATGTTTTTTTTTTCGTGTCTGCTTGATTTTGGTATAGATTCTGGTTTTGGGTTTGAGGTTGGGGATTGGCTTTTGCTTCAGGTTCGAGTTCGAGCTGCAGTGTTTGTTTGAGTTGGTGTCTGGAGTTTGTTAGATTTGGGTTTTGAGCTTGAGCTGAGTTTGGGTTTGCGATTGGGTTTTGCTTGCTCATGCCGACCGTGTTTTTACGGGAGGGAAAGAGGGTAGGGTGGGGTTGTCTCCGAGCTGCGGCCGGTGTTCTGTAGTATGATGGGGTCGGTTGTTTGGCGCAATTTGATCGGTCTGTTTTACGTATTTTGTTCACCTGGTTGGCCGCGATATATATTCAGATATACTGCTTCGCGAAAGTTTCCTAGTCACAGCTATTATACCTACAATTCCTTACTTACGCCCCCTAATTCCGCTTGTTTTTCATGTGAAACTCTCTCTTTACCCGCGACAGGTAAGAAAACCGCGGGTACTCCTGCTTGACGAGGCCACCAGGTGGGTTTCTGTGCGTTTGTAAATAATCACTCCGCGTGATGAGAAACGCATGTCTTGCATAGTTTTGGTACGATTTCACGTGTTATGCGACAGAGGCTCTGTTGATAGAGGTGCAGTATACTGTATAGGGTTACTGCAGCGTACAGTTTCTACTGCACTAGCGGTAAACACGTTTCACATCATGGAAGCGCCTCGACCTCTTCTCTGGTCCCCTGTCGCTTTGTTTCGCTTTGCTCGGCGCTACTTTGTTTTGCTTTGCTTTGGTTATTTTGCTTGGCGTTGCTCATTATGCTTCGCTTCGCTTTGCGTTGCGTTGCTAATTTTGCTCTGCTTTGCTTTTGCCTTGCGTTGCTACTTTTGCTTAGTCCTACTTTGCGTTGCTAACTTGCTTTGCTTTGCTTTGCTTGATCCACCTCAACCCAACCCTCAAACGGACTGCAGCGCGCTGGACGCCGAGAGCGAACATCTGGTACAGCAAGCGATCGATCAGATGATAGCAAGGGGGGGCATGACCGTCATCCTCATCGCCCACCGCCTCAGTACGGTCAAACGGGCCGACAAGATTTGCGTCATTCGGGGGGGGAAGGTGCGTCGCGAGTCACGATCGAGGGCATGAGTGTCACAGTCGGTGGGAGGAGTGTATCGGTCGGTGGCACGAGCGTATCAGTCGATAGCATGATTGCGTCGTTCGGTGATAGCATGACTGTGTCGGTCGGCGACACGGGTGTAACTGTCAGTGAAACGAGTGTAGCGGTCGGTGGCACAAGTGTATCCTTCGAGCACATGGGTATACCGGTCGGTGAGACGAGGGCAACGGTTGCTAATACAAGTGGTGCCACTGACCGTCGCGCTCGTGCCATCTGCCTTCACACGAGTGTAACGGTGGGTGGTACAAGTGTAACGGTTGGTGGTATGCGTGTAACTGCCGATGACACGAGTGTAACGGTCAGGTGACCATTAACACGAGTGTAATTGTGGGTGATACGAGTGTGGCCGCCGATGATACGAGTGTAACCGCCGATGACACGAGTGCAGCGGTTGGTGATACCAGTGTAACTGGCGATGCCACGAGTGTAACGGTCGGCTGATGTATCACCGAGCGCTCGTGTACCCGACGTTACACTCGTACCACCGACCGTTACAATGCCTCTTACTCGAGTGTATCGGTCATTGACACAAAAACAACGATGTGTGGCACGAGTGTAACGTTAGGTGGCTCGGGTGTAATGGTCGGTGAAAGGAGTGTAACCGTCGGTGACACACGTGTAACGGCCGGTCAAACAAGTATAACCGTCGGTGAACACGACTGTCGCGGCCGGTGACGTGAGTGTTACGGTCGGTTACACGAGTGTAACGGTGGTTGACACGAATGTCACGTTTGGGGAGACAGGTGTAACGATCGGTGGCACGAGAGTAGCAGTCGATGGCTGGAGCGTAACTGCCAGTGATGTGAGTGTGCTTGCAGATTTCAAGCGCGTAACGGTCGGCGACATGGTTGTAACGGCCGGCGACATGTGTGGAACGGTCGGTAACGGCGGTGGTGACGATCTTGCAACGTCGATGGCACGAGTGTAACGGTCGGTGGCACGAGTGTAGCGATCGGTGAAAAAAGCGTAACGGTCGGTGAAAAGAGTGTAACCGTCGGTGACGAGAGTGTTGCTGCCACTTACACGTGTGTAACGCTCGTGACACGAGTGTAACGGTCGGTGACACGAGTGTAACTGTCGACGAAGAAAAATCGATTGCCGTGTCGTCGGCGGTTGGTTCGACCGCCAGCTTGGCACTGCTTTTGGTATGCCACGAGTGTAACCTTCGGTGAAGCAAAACCTCGTGCCATACCGTCGGGATGGGCCGCCAGTTTCCATCTAGACTCCTTTTTAGGGGAAAAGGTCAAAAGGGGGTATACCCCCCCCCCCCCAGTAGGAACGGTGCTCCGTCTCGGAAGGGATGCGTGGTCAATGGTCAAATGACT
>JBBMHQ010113634.1:0-13162 GCA_037834295.1 Postelsia palmaeformis
GAGGAAGAGGAGGAGGAGGAGGAGGAGGACGAGGAGGACGAGGAGGAGGAGGGGCTGTACGGGGACGAGGACGGGCGGGGGGGTCTGAACGGGAGCATAACACAAAGTTTGTGATAGGTTTACACCGCTCCGCACTGAGTACACCGATTGCTGCCGCGAACTCTGAACAAAATGATACGACATACTTAGTACCAAGATCGCATAGATCAGGTCGTTATGACACGTCCTCGTGAGGCTGAGGCTGAGAAGCTGGGTGAGTGGATGGGTGGGTGGGTAGGTTGCTCTGTATAGCACACAAGGCGCGAAATACATATCAATAGTATTAACCATTTTACTATCCAATATGTCCGCCCACGAAGAACTTAAGAAATGATCGGACGGCTGCCGCAGCAAACAAAACAAAAAACGATCGGGAAAGCCGACGCAGCAAGATAAAGGGCGGCCGTGACGGGTTTTGGGCGGCCGGGACGGGTTTTCAAAACCAACAACATGCCATCCACTTTCGCATATATAGCGACTCGTAGCGCGCACCAAGACGCGCCGCGGAAGCGCCGGTAGGGGAAAAAATTCGACCCACGCTTGAACCTTTTTATTTTCCTCTTGGTTAAAAAAAAAAAATGTTTGAATGGACGGTAGGCGTACATAGCTCTCACCTGGTAGGGGCCCTGGGAAACGAACTTCGCCTCGAACTTCTCCACGAAGTTAAGGAACAGGTGGTCCTCCAGGCTGAGAGCCTCCTCACCCACCACTGCCTTCATCGCCATCACGTCCTTGCCCTGTGGAGGAGAGGCGTGGGGGAGGGGGGAGGGGTTATAACGTCGAGGCGATTCGAAAAGGTGCCAACGAACGAAAACAAGGGAAAAAAACACCAACCAAAAGAGGAGGAAAACCGAAAACGGGAAATTCAAACAGAAAATAATATCTGTTCGTAAATATATATATATATATATATACCTTCCCTGGTATGTTAAAGAGGTTTATAGAGGTGAGTGGAACCCGTGTGCCTTCTCTGGCGTCGGGGAGTTTTTCAGCGAGAGTCTTCTGTGCCCGGCTTCAAGGGGAAACAAAAACTTATTTACCAAAAAAAACTTTCCTCCCAGATCGAATACCGCCGCCCCCCCGTTCCCCTCCCCCCACCCCACGGTACTACTTCTCGCAAGGGTTACGTGACCAATACCAAGTATTGTTGAATGACCATTGTACAGGACACGCCACAAATGAGTGCGCCCCTTCCCGCCCAGCCCCTTCTTGGGCGATGAGCTATTCCGGGGGACCACAGTAAATAGGACCAAATATTGTCAGTGAAAGTGGTAAATATATATATATTTTTGTGTGTATTCGGTCCTACTTATTATGGTCCCCCGTGATATGAATAGCGGCGTTTTTTCGACTAGGGGACAGGGTCGGCCAGCCCCATTCGGCGGCCTTGGGTTTCCCTAGTCAAGGAGCAGACGGCCAAATTAGGGCCAAATCACGATTCAATTTCATGGCCGATCCAGGTCCCAACAGCTACGGACAACCACGCCAGCGACGGGAACAACGTGCTTTCCTCGAGGGTGGACCGAGATACATACAGCTGAGATCACCGCTGGGGGGGGGCGCACCAGCGTCTCGCGTCTCGTCTGTTATATACTCGTACATCTTCGATTTACCTGCCTTCCTCCGCCTACAGACCGGCTAGAAACGCCCCATTTTGTTGGGAAAATGTTGAACCATATTTACAATTACCATATTTACCTTGGCGGGCATCGCGTACACATGATTAGAAACGTCCCATGTTGGTTGTACCTGGAGAAAAAAAGTACCACGTTTACCTCACCGAGCGTACATCGCAGCAGCAGCAGCAGCAGCAGCAGTGGCAGTGAAGAAGAGGGGACACCTGCCTAGAAACGGCCCATCTTGTTGACCAAAATGATGTCGTCTTCTGAACGTACATCGCGTCAGAAACGTCTCGTATTCCCGACTGTCGTAAACATTTGGTTCGCACGCCAAGTGTTTTTTTCCTTAGCGTGCGTGCCTCACGTACACTCGCCTGAAACAAATCCAATTTTGCTGTCCGAAATGCGATATCCTCCTGAGCGTAGGTCGCGCTGAGAACGTTCCACTTCGGTGTACGACACCACAATATCTACCTCGCTGAGCGTGCATACGTTGCGCACGCACACCTGGCGACAAACGTCCCATTCCTCCTGAGCAAAATACTGCTGTGTATCTCCTGAGAGCGTACATCAGCTACAGGGGACGGCCCAATCTGTGAGTAAAAGACACACGACACGCGCCAGGTGTGTGTTTACCTGAGCGTACATCGCGTACAGCTGGTTGGACACGTTCCAGTGGTCTTCCCGGGTCATACCCTCCCCGATGGCCGATTTCATCAGTCGAGACAGCGAGGGAAGCACGTTGATGGGGGGGAAGATCTCCTTCGTGTGCAGCTGCCTGTCCAGGTAGATCTGAAAATAGGCAAGAACGAGAAGAAAACACACACACAAACACGTAGAACACGGGAGACGTTCAAGAAATAAAAACAGAAAAACGTTTGACGAGAAAAGGTAAAAAGGAAAACGGGGGAGGTAAGTGGTTACATGAAAGAGAAAAGCGTCCGAAAGAGCCTTACCTTAAGAAGAGGGAAATGGGGACAGGCCATGTTAGGGAAAAAAACAAAGCAAGAAAGTTTGAAACGGAAAACAAGGACACGCCTTCATGTGTGTATCCGCTTTCCACGCAACCAGGACCTTTTGAATCATGTCCAATTTTGTTTACAAGGTTTTTTTCACCAAGAACAGGTTACTCGGTCTATTTTGGACCAAAAGCATAGATGCGCAAGCAATATTACAGCAGAACCCCTGAAACTTCGGCCGAACTGATCCATACTTCCGCTTCTGGACTTTGGCGAGCTGCCACTCTGCCTGAACACGGGAGGTCCGTTTGGGTACAAACACTAAGGACCAAAACTGTTCTTCACAACATGTTCCGGGAACAGCGGCACGTGGTACGCCAAACACTACAAACGAAGAAAAAGGCCAGCAGCGAGTCGGACGAATACGAATTGGTCCCCCTTTAGCCCGGCTCGGAAAACCTACGCGATACTTGATGTGTACACTTGCTTCGTCCCTTTTGCCCAGCTTCGGAACCTTCGCGATACGTGTTCTCTACACTTTAGTTATTGTCCCCTTTGCCCAGTTTCGAAACCTGCGCGATACGTGTTCTCCGAAAAACTTGCCTCGCGTTCTTCGAACGGGCCCGTTTTCCTTGCAACGAGGCAAAGTAGCGTGATCTGCGTGCTCTACAATTTTAGTTTCATGCTATTGTACGCCATGTATACATGTGTGTATACTCGGGTGCATGCTAATAATAGCGCATGTGTCTACATCACTCCTAAAACAAACGAGAAAAAATAAAAAAATGAAAACAAGCAAGACGATTCCTGAGATTTTCATAACTGACCCTATTGTATATATACCAGGTATAGCATACGTCACGTTTTTGTTTCTTCGTCGCAAAACTCGTGACAGCCTCGTTTTTCCGAGAAGAACGAGCCGTAACCCTGTTTTTACTGCCGCAAAAAAAAGCCTCCCACAACAATTTCAACTAGTGTATCCCCCCAAAAAGTGGGTGCAGCGTCAAATGAGATTTATATTAGGTAAACCGTAAAATACGGCATGCGCTAGTTAGGATAAACCAACTCGAAAATCCGTGTGGACATTTTGTTGTTCAACATAGACAGCGACGGATGAGCCTTGATAGCTACACGGCTGGAGCTACAATCACATGACAGTTTTTTCTTCTTTTTTTGTTAGTGTCAAAAACTCCGAGGGAAATTTTCGTTCTTGCTCCCAATAAAAAGAAGGAGAAAGACGGGCGGGATCCTTATATGAACCCATACATAAATACGGCGTGCGCTCACTTTCACGATCAAAAATAAACAAAACGAACGGAAAAAAACAAAACAAACGGACCAGAACGACCCAAAACGGACAAAAAAACACGGTACGCACGTACGTGCGATCGATTGATAGACCCACCCGACTCGACTCTGTATACTCGACTCGCCTGCCCCTCCGTGATGTAGCCCGTCAGGTCGGGGATAGGGTGCGTGATGTCGTCGTTGGGCATTGTCAGGATAGGCAGCTGAGTGATCGACCCGTTGCGGCCGTTAACACGCCCCGCGCGCTCGTAAATGGTCGACAAATCAGTATACATGTAACCGGGGTAACCACGACGACCAGGCACTTCTTCACGAGCGGCGGAAACCTGAAACAATGTGATTGATGCACGAGAAGTTCCACAAGAAGTGCCAAGGGGCATATTTGGGGATGAGGGGGGGGGGAGGGAATGGGAGGGGAGAGAGTTTGGGGCGTCAGCATGTTATACAAGAGGATTTGAAGGCACATTGGGGGGTGGGGGGAAGAGGAGGAAGGGGAGGGGAGAGAGTTTGGGGCCTCAGAGAGTTACCCAAGAGTTTCTGGAGGTAACTTTGGGGGTCGGGGGGGGGGGAGGGGAGGAGGGCGAAGGGGAGGGGAGAGAGATTGGACTGGGAGGTAAAGAAAGAATGAAACGCTTTTGGTGCGCACGTCTATCTTCTGTCTCGAGTAGAGGAAGGTGAATATTCGTACTCGGCGACAGCCGGTGTCTCAACGAGGATAGTATATACATGCACGAGCGGAACGAGGGCGAGGGACGGAGAGGAGAAAAAGACAGCAACGAAGCGTCGTCCGACGCGTGAAGCAAAAAAACAACAGAAACGAAGCGAACAAGGAAAAAATAAAATACAAAAATCTCCTTTGTGCATGCGATATTCAGCGTAAATTGAGGCAAAGAGAATTTTTCGGCCGAAGCGAAACACGAAAGAACACAAGCAAAAAGGACGGCATGTCTCACCTCGCGAAGGGCGTCGGCGTACGAAGACATGTCCGTAAGGATGACAAGCACGTGGAGGTCGCGCTCGTAGGCCAGGTACTCGGCCGTGGTGAGCGTCAAACGCGGGGTGATGATGCGCTCGATCGTGGGATCGTTCGCGAGGTTGAGGAACAGCGCCGTCCGCTGCATCGCACCGCTCTCCTCGAAATCGTTGCGGAAGAATCTGTCCAGACAAGAAAGATATCATGCATACATAAAAATACGAGGGAGGGGGAGCGCCAACATGTTGGAGGTGTCTCTATGAGGAGTCGCAACGGCCCCGTTCTCGAAAGGATTGTGTGGTCAACGGCCAAATGACCAAGGCAAGCAAGAAATGAGCACGCCCTCCCTCCTCCCTCCCCGCCCCTCGCCCTCGCCCCCGCCCTTCTTTCAACAGTCCTGACATCGATCAGGTCCTTAGTTCGGTCGTGGCAGCTGGTGCTTACCGCGCGGTTTCCATATTGACTCCCATAGCTCCGAAGACAATGGCGAAATTATCGTCGTGGCTGTCGAACACGTCCTTCTGCTTCACCAGAGATGCCTGTTTTTCATTCGACACAGAACACACACACAAAAAAAACACACCATAAAACACAAGAAACATGAGGAACAAAACCAGCCCGTAACACACCGAGGGGGGGAAGGTGACAGACCCGCAGTATATGATGAGGCGATGGATGGGTGATTTCACTCGGAGAAACACAACGTAGCATTTACACTTATATATCTTCAATTTTTTCACAATCAAAACGGACAAAAAAAAACCTTTTTTTAGTGTCTCCGGGTGCACCACCCTGACACAACGGAAGGCCAAACTTACCAAGCAAGCAGCCAGCCAGCCAGTCGATCACTAACCAACGAACAGACAGACCAACCGATCGATCATCGATCGCAGTGCGCGGCCCGCAGACGAAGCAACCGACAGGCCGAGCCACCAACCGACCAACTAGGCGAACCGACCACGCGACAGGCCTGCCGATCATCTGATCTGACCATCCCATCAATAATCCATCCAGCGGGCCAATCAACCATTCCAACAACACCCACCCAAACCATCCAAATCAACTAACGTATATACCAATCGATCGAAGCGAACACCAACCAACAGAGCACCTGGTAACACAACCAATCAACCAACTGACCCAACGAAGCCGAACAATCAACCGACTGACGAAACACCACCAACTGACCAACAAAACCGACGGAATAACACAACCAATCAACCAACTGACCTACACAACCCACCATTTCAACCAACGACACCGACAAACTAACCAAACCAATCAACGAACTGACCAACAACGCCAACCAACTGATAAAATTACTTCGTATTAGTGACCAACCAACCAACTATTGATGATTAATTAAACAACTATTGATGACCAATTAACCAACTATTAACGACCAACTAACCAACAAACTAAACGAAATCAACAACCCATCAAACCAATCGAACCCACAAACCAATTAAGTCACCTGTCGGCAAATCTGCGCGGCTACTTCGTTGTGAGGGAGACCGGCGGCCGAGAAGAGGGGGATCTTCTGCCCACGGGCTACGGAGTTCATGACGTCAATCGCGGAGATACCGGTCTGGATCATGGCCTGGAATATCATGCATTACAGATAAAAGTAGTGGGAGACGAACAAAAAACAAGAGGTGGATTTGTCGGTCGGTAGCCAGGTGGAGTTAGTGGGTGGGTGGTAAAGATAGGTGGGTTTGTCGGTCGGTAGCCAGGTGGAGTTAGTGGCTGGTAAAAGGGCTGGGTGGGTGGGTGGGTGGGTGGGGCGCGGAACGTGGTTGCTCCAGTTAGCAGTGTAATTAATACCGGTAGCTCAAATCCTGAGTATAGGTATTAACATGAATAGTATGTTTTATCCCACCGAACGTAGTTGGATGATATCGAACCGGGTCGTACTCGAAGAGTTTTCACGACGTACGTACGTACGCACCAGGTGCTCACTTCGTACTGGTCTGACCTATCTCCGCACGATGGGTTCGCGAATTGGTGCGATACAGCAGTACCTGGTATGGTGTGTATATATATATATATACTGCATGGTACCATTCCGGGTGGAAATACACGGACCGCTTCGTCTTCATATTAATGTACAAGCGTTAATTACATTTCCGACCATAGTGGAATATGGTAAAATACGCCATCTTATGGATGTTGCTGATCCCAACCTCAAGGCAGTCTTGGCAGGAACGGTTTGCGATATGATATGTGTGTACCATCACTCGACCTTGCACTCACAATCCCAAGTGGTTTGTCCCCAAAATGGGACTGCAATTCTAAAAGAGTTAAAACCGTCCTGTTCCTTCCTTCCACCCGTCGACATCCAGCACCACAAATATCAAAAGAGTCCGTGCCGATTCATCAATCCCAGAGAGAAACGTCGTGAACGTGGTCGCAACACCACGCCACAGAGATACTACACTGCTGTTATCCAGGAAGCAGAGTAGACAATGCCATGCTACGGTGTACCGGTAAATAGCACGGCACCATCTGTCTATCTATTTCTACGTGGCATGGGACGGCATGGAGTTGCAAGGCATCGTGTGGCCGTCTAACCTTGGGGTAGTCTCGGCAGGAAGGGTTGATGGGCTGTCCCATGATGTCCAGGTAGTCTTCCGCCAGAACAGGTGGCGCATTGTCGATGCACTTTCCGGACCCGTTGAAGGCTGCCGCCGTCAATCAAGCACGGCACCAGCATGCATCAACCATCGTGTCAAGTCAGTGTGTATACGTGCCGCACACAAGTCGAGTACCTGGCTCCAGCAGTACTTGGCTCAGTCAGCGGTGCCCTCGCAATGCTGCTATAAATAAACTTGGTTACGTGAGTTCGAATCCCCCGGTGGCGAGAGAATTTCTATACATGAAATATTGTAAGTGATTTCGCCGAACAGGGTGCCTGACTGACGCCCAACATGGAGACCATTGTACCACTATCATACAGCTCCTACTACTGCAGCATACAGTTACTGTATCCATACTGCTTTCAAGAATGTGCTACTGCTATTAATACCATCAACACTTCATACTCCCCCTCCCACTATCACGGCTGCCACCACCAACCACCCCTCTACTAATCCTATCCTACTACCACCGCCCCTGGTCCCGCTATGCTTACCCCTCCCAAGCATCTCCTCCGAGATAGCCATCTTCAACACATCGCCGGTGAACGAGACACGGGTGTTTCTGTTGTCGATACCCGAGGTTCCCTCGAACACCTGTACCACCGCACGGCTGCCGAACACCTCCAGGATCTGGTTGAGGCAGGGAAGGGGTAGGGGTAGGGGTAGGCGGGTGCGGGGGAGTGATAGGGGTATAGGGGGAAGGGTTGCTTTGGGGTAGGGTAGAGGGATTGGTTAGGGTTGGCGTTGGTTTGGGGCAGTAGGGGTTGGTGTGGGGTTGGGGTTGGTTCGGGGCAGGGTAGGGGTTGGTTGGGACTGGTTCGGGATTGGTTTGGGACTGGTTCGGGGCAGGCTAGGGGTTGGTTCGGGGTTGAGATTAGTTTGGGGCAGGGCAGCGGTTGGCTGGGGTTGGGAAGGGGTTGGGTTGGGGTTGGTTTGCGGTAGGGTTGGGGTTGGTTTGGGGTTGGGGGTTGGTTAGGGTCGGGACTCGTTGGGGTTGGGGGTGGTTTGTGGTAGGGTAGGCGTTGGTTTAGGGTTGGGGTTCGTTGGCGTTGGGGGTAGTTTGGGGTTGGGTTGGGGTAGGGTAGGGTTTGATTGGGGTTGTGTGTAGTATTGACAGCACGACACCCTCGGCCGGTTCAAAATCAATCCGTGTTACATCCCGAAAAAAAAAACCATTCCGAAAATGCAGCGACCGTTCTGGTGTTGATGCTTTTAGCCAACATGAACGCCATAAACGGTTCTCACGTTTTCGGACAGAGTGGTTTACACTGCACTACTGATTGTACGGGGGAACATATTAAATAGGACCTACGGTACTCACAAAACCCTATATATTTCGCTATTTTTACTATAATAACAACATTTGGTTCTATTTTCTGTGCCCCCCCGAAACAGTGCAACATGAAATCATTCCCCTCTCTTTTTTAAATCTCTTACAAGTCAGCAGATACAGAAGTAAACACTGCCCACGAGAGAGGAAATAACGCCACCACCACCACCACCACCACAGCGATCGCATCGAACGCCCTCTAGAGCAGAACCAAAATCATACATCAAGACCATGAGCAGAGCATACACGTACGTGCCAGGTTCAGTGTCGGGGCACGGTCGCAGTTTTTCATGCACCGCCTTCAGTCCGGCCTTGCAAACGCATGCCAGGTAGGAAGGGCGAAAAAATATGCGCGATTTTGGGATGCTCAAAGAGATGTATCGCCCTCCCCTGCAAGTATTCATCACACCTCCTATCGCCCCCCCCCTACCCTCATCTAGCACACAAAAAAACACAGCATTTGTATTACAGTAACAGTTTCTCGCCGGGGATAGGGGAAATTTCCGTTTGCTAGGCACTCTATTAATACGAGTATAACGTGACTGTCAAAAGTGTTTTTCGTTACGTAGTAACTTTCAAGATGAACACTGCTGCGTATGACACAGGCCAAATATGTATCTGTACGATGTGATATGTCAGATAATATCGTCCGGTGATTGATCTTGAACGTTTCACACCTCGGCCAAATAATACAAATCATTCCCACTTCATGATCTAGGATAGACAGATAGATCCCTGACCTGTGTGATATACTTCATGTCGCCGGGTCAGCAGTTATGACATACAATCTGCATGATCTACGATCCAGAAGTAGCGCATGCCTACTGGGATGGATGATCTGTACTATGCACAGCTCATCCTACTGGGTTGGATGATCTGCACTATGCACAGATCATGCTCTGCACGAATATCTCACAACGGCAGTTAGGTGACTAACGAGATAATCTATCTGTAGATAGATAGATCACGGCCTACCTGTCCGAGGGGTGGAATATTTCTGACAGACGAGTGGGGGGGCTCCTTCGCCAAGGAGCTAC
This sequence comes from Postelsia palmaeformis, assembly GCA_037834295.1. Lineage (NCBI taxonomy): Eukaryota > Phaeophyceae > Laminariales > Laminariaceae > Postelsia > Postelsia palmaeformis. Next base: position 9,902 of record JBBMHQ010113634.1, read on the forward strand.
CCAATATATATACGAAACCCCACAAGTGTTTCACGATATCTTTCACGGTATTTCAGGATCAATCGCTCAACGGTCGTGGGCTCAATACATATTCTGCACAGATGAGGAGCTAGATGATTCGTCTGCAGATGATCTATCTAAATGCCCGACGTGTGGAATATGTTGTGGATGCTGGGAATATGTTGTGGATGCTGGGACTCCTCACTCCACTTCTGAGCTACCCACTTTGTTAATAGCTCAAGATCCCATTCGCGCTTACCTGGGGTTTTTTTCCAGGTCTACTGCTGTAGCTTTCGTCATTTGCCTACTGCACGCAGGTGGTGGGTATGCCCACCGGGTGGTCAATTAACCAACCATAGGACCTCAGAGCTGAAAAAAAAGGACGGTACAAATTGAAGATTCCAGCAACGGCCGGCCACTGCGTGACTGGGAGGGGTTATATTATCAATCTTGACTTTATTTTAAAAAAAGCGGCGTCCGATTTACACGGCCAGCAACATGACCCCCCCCCCCCCCGGACTGTCAGCTGGGCGCTCACGCTAATGGTTGATAGCACAAAAGTTACCAACCATTGTTTCGGTCGCTATGACTGGTATACCGTTTCGTGTAATAACGTGATCCTGACCGTCAGAGTTCTGGAGGCCTCTCTTCGGGAGAGGAGCCACATGATAGGAAGCTTATGAACCCTTTCAGCTTAGAACTGCAGTCCTAACCACTCAAGTTCCTGAGGAAACTTGATCCGTTCACTCGAACTCGTAGAAATAACTGTTCAGGACGAACACCTCAATTTCTCAAGATTTCGTCCCTAAAAACGGGACTGCGGTTTTCGTCCCAACAGGTAATAAACGCGCAACACGCAAGATAACACCCCCCCTATGAACGTGGGACGAATTTTCCTACCAGGAACGGTAGACGGGTTTCTCCGCTTACAGGGAAGGGGAGGGGGGGGGGGCGCACACACACATCATGAACGGCGGCTGATTTCGGGGGGAAAATCTTTCGTATCGAGATATTTCCAAAAGACAGATGAGCACCAACAGGGAGTAGCACTGCTGTAGAACGCTCGGCGTTGGCGCCCTCTCTCTGTTGTCGAGGAAATAATCAGCTCGGGAAAATCCTGCTGCCCGAGAGGGTGTGTGCCTTAAATGATATTTGTGACCCTGAGATACATGTAAGTACTGCTTAATCTTCATGTTTGTGTAAAAACGTTCCTTGAAATTCTGGGCAGATTGGTGTACTTCACGCTAGGCCCTATCTAGGCCGTGGTCTGCGTCACGTGTTATCTTACGATTAATAATAGTGTTACAGCACTCCGATGCACATATCTATCACAGCGGTGAGATAAATGCGACCTTCGGGGCAACGCACAGCAGGCGTTTCATCATGTTTTCACTCTGTTGATAGGTTTGTCGCCATTTTGGAGGATAGACCAACCGCAGGCATGTAGATGAGAAAAAAAATACAACTGAAAACTCTACGTTTGGTACATTGCATCACCTACAGCGGTAGTACCTACCAGGTGTACACTTCTGCGCCTGGTTTCAAACCATTTTCACTCCATCCCCCCATTGAGGGGCGCGAAACACTTGAAAAGAGACTACCCACGGGAGTATTTTCTGGTATTTTCTGTGCACCGGTAGCTGCTGCCAAATACTCATGAGAGGACAAACACGAATCGTTACATCGCACCATACATCATGCATCGAATACATGTATCATAGGTACATCACAGCAGCACACCGCATACCCCAGAGCAGTGTCTAGCCCGTACGATCACACAACTCCGTCGCCAGCGTCTTCTTCCTAACGTCAATCCTACTCCTGAAATTGTCCTATACCAGGTATACAATTCATATCAGCTATGGCAGCGGCGATACAACACCAAGAGGGGAGCCTCGAGCCTTCACGGAGTCACTTGTTTATGCCTCATCGCCGAAAGAGCAATAATCGGTACACGAATTATAGCTCGCTGGCTAGCGCAGCAAAAAAACAACCGGTACGTAGCTGGTTAGCTCAGTTAATGATTCGTCACAATCGTAACAGACCGCTACCTTTCGGATAAACCGTGGTCGAATAAGGCGCCCCCCCCCCCGCCCCCGCCCCTCAGCACATAACTTCGTTTGTTTGTCTCGCGCACAACAACAGTTTTCAGCACTCCCACTGCTCGACGGGAACACACATGTATCACCTTAGCTGTGCAAACACACACCCACGGCAGGCTCGCCCTCAATGCAGGGCGGCCGACGAGGTACTTCCTGCAAGTCGTGTCGTCGGACCAGTGGTCAAGTTCAGTCTTGCACGACGTTGGCCCAGACTACCCCGACCGAACAACGCCTGCCACGGTGTACATTAGAGGTGCACCATCAACCTACCAGGTACCAGGTATACTTTTATTGTGACGCTCCTCACCGAAGGAGCCTAATCTCTGAAGGAGTAAACAGTAATACCTTAGCCCATGGCATAAAACCCGACGTTGATGGGAAACGAACGTGTAGCCCGATGAAGAATCAAATACCATGGGCTAGCTAGGCTTAGGTAAGTTTGCCATAGATGGCATATACCTTTTTGTCGAAACGAACACACGTGGGACTCCCAACGATAATGAGACACGCCTTCTAAGGTATGCTTCGTATTATATTCTCAGTGCCCCGCCACGTCGAAAGCGTTGTGGGGAAAAATCGCTAGGTACCGCTGTCTTAAAACGCGTCTAACCGTGACGCTAGCCCTATGGGACACGCGTCTAACTCTACCCTAACGATGACCTTTCGGGGTGCTCAACTCCTTTAGAACCGCAGTCTCGTTTCGGGGACAAACTACTTGAAATTATAGTGCTTCGTCCCGATATAACGGAGTGCGGTGCTGAAAGGGCACAGGCGGCCGGTCGTGCGCCAAAGCTCTGCCGCCGCTGCCGCCGCGTGAATTCTTGGGGCTGGCGAGCAGGCCAGCAGCCTCCACCGGAAAAAATCAAGCCAACGGCGACTTGCACCAAACATTCCGCAGGCCGTCCTGCAGTCTCGTACTGGAAACACCGTACGGCAAGGAGCTAGCTGTATGTAGGAACACCCTCGCGGCATTAGTATGACGCACTGCATGCAGGTCGCTAACGCTATGTAGACGTTTGGCGAGAACGCGTTTTTTCAAGTCTTCGTCGTTGGAACGTCTATATATTTTGTATGCAGCAGCAGCAGCAGCAGCAGCAGCAGCAGCAGCAGTAGGGATCCCCATAGAAGGCCGGTGTCCGATGTATTACCGGTGAAATCC
>JBBMHQ010113745.1:0-24215 GCA_037834295.1 Postelsia palmaeformis
AGCAGCGAAGAACACATTGAACAGAAGTGGTGACAAGACACATCCTTGCCGCAGCCCCTGGGTGACGTCGAACCATTCCACGTATAGTTGAAAATATTAGGTTCTAAGAGAGGAAGAGTCGCTTAAAAATAAGTCCCAAAAAACATCCTATTTTGAACGGGGGGATGCGTCCCGACCCACGTTATGCTCGAAAGATGCGTATTTGGCACGGCTGGAAAGCTCACGATTTGGGCTGTAAACGTCCCAACCTACTTTTGCAATACTGCTGTTGTAATAGCTTTCTTCGTTCATGAGATACAAGCGTTCCAAGAGCTGCACTCTAACCTCACACGTCCACCTATTATACCTCGTTTGCAACCCAATACTTTCGGCTCCAAGTGGCATCGTTCGAAAGCTGGAGTCGACAGCTATCCGTGGACCCAACCGAGGATTTCTGGGGTTCCTGTCTGCGCCTGTGTTTGTGTTCATCAGTCCGGATTATGCTGCTGTCCTGCAATTTTTCAATAAAAAATAGAAGAAATGACCACGAAAATAAAAACACAACTGCGAAGATACGAGTAAAAATAAATCCGCCGGGCCTATCAAATATGGGTCACCGTATTACTGCTAGCAGCTGTAGTCATGCCCCCAGCCCATTTTTTTTGTTTAGCTTGTCACATGGCCTGCGGGTGGGGGGAGGGCACGGCAGTTTGTTAGTCCTATTGTTGATTTTTCATGCATACGTGGCATCGTAGTAGCTCTGTCGTGTACCTGGTAGCTTTTTGACCACAGAACTTGTATCTCTTCTAGGATTGAATAATCGGCATGGACACTGGTTGTGCTGGATGCCGTCGGGTAAAACTAACAACACACACACATGGTACCGCTTGCATGCTACGTTGCCGTGGCATGAAAGTCAGTACTATAGCAGCAGTAGTAACACTTGTAGGTACTTTTTTAGTAGTGCAGTACTTATCCATGCTGCTTCCGCCTGGTACTATATCTACGTATTGCTGGTAGCGGTGTATAGTGTTATAACAGTATAGTAGTACCCCAACCCATGGTACTGCGTGGGTATTTTACCTCTCTCTCTGTTCATCAGGAGGCGTTCTGTATTTCATGAGCTTTGAGCCATGTTCTAGCTGTAGTACTTGAAGTAGTAGCATAGTTAGTAGTCGTCGTGAAGTATTCAGTACAACGCAGCTCTCTCTGCCTGTGCTACATCTGCGTAGTAGTTGTAGTTGTTGTTGTCCTCACATTAAATCGTCCTTCCTACCCAGCTTCATCAGTACACCCAGTGTATGTCCTGATTCCTTATCCTAGAGAGATACTGGTCATCTTTATGTGGTCATAGAGTGTGAGACAGAGTAAACATACAAACAAAAATCGGAAATTCAAGTGTCGAGCAAATGAAATGCCAGCTTTTGACAAAAATCTAAGCAAAACGCTCTCGGTTGATAATATCGTATCTTGATTATTGTTGAGGTTGAGTAGCGATTCCGATGAATAGATAGGTGAGGAATTATATAAACGTTTTACTAAAATCGGGGAGACAAAATTGACGCACTTTTGATCCAAAATGATCGATTAAAAGGTTGATACAAGTACGTGCCAGAACCGTTTTTTTCCGAGTTTTTAAACAAACAAAACCATACCAGGTACATACAGGACTGCTTGCCAAGATATCAATTGAAGAGGGTGCTCGGTTTGTACATTTCTGGCCTTTCAGAGTCCCAACTTCGAAACTGCATTCCTTCATCACTTGCCAGACCTTTTCAGCGGTTTTTTTTTCTTCATTTCCCTCGGCACTCTCGGTCATTTCTTCCTCTTTTCTTTTTTTTGTTTCGCATGCGTGTGTGTACTCCGAGTGCAGCACCACGGGCGAGCCTGGCACCCTCGCGGGTGTCAGCAGGTGCTGGCGGTTAGAGAGGGGGTTGCAAGGATCGCGATTGCTGCTTTCGTGCCTCGGCGCCGCGTGTGTGCCTTGAGACACGAGGGATGTATAAATGAGCTATGTTCGGCCTCTATCGGTCTATTTTGATAGCGTACGTAGGAGTATTCCATGAACCATTCGGTGTTGCAAGACTATGTTCAAGCGGTCCTTATTTTTGTGATCGGGCTGAAAATCATGGAGGGAGGTACCCAGCCTGAACAACAACATGGTCGAGCTCATGAGCGACGGCCACGGTAACCATTGGGCTCAACGCGAGTTTGGCGACGGGGCTCACTGTGGCAGAAAGTGAGAAAAGCTTTACTCGGACCGAATCGGTGGCGAGGTGGTCGCGAGAGGGGCGGGCGACGTACGAGGCTGAAAGAGGAGCTCTGCTGTACGTTTTTATGTTGTAGTGTTTGACGGTGCAAGGTCCTACAATCAGGCAGCACTTTATTGGTCACATGAGATGACGGAATTTGTTTTTCCTCTTCATTTCGTTTTCAGTTTCATCCTCGTTTTTTTTGCGGAGCTGCTGTGTGCGGCACTGTGCTTTCTCTTTCGTACAACAGTGCATGGAGCAAGCACGTCACCAGAGGAAATACTTTGTTACCTTGGGTCGTACGTACGTACGGCACGTGAGCGAGCGTGGAGAGCGACGTACGTCCGGCAATCGCTTGCGTTGCGAAGCGTATGTTGCATCCGAGCTGTATTACCCTAAATCATAGCGGCTGGACTCTCTCTATTATGAAGTCACCAGTTTCAACTACAATCGATCATGAAGAACCTATTTCTCATCATAGACCTTTGTCCGCTTGGCATAGTAGGTTGATCTATTCTTCCATCCCGAGCAAGCGTGGTGGCGTGGGCCACCCACGGAAAGAAGCGCCAAATATATACGATATTGTTGGCCCTGCGATCCTCAGCATTTCTTAGACGTAATGCTTTGCGTTGTTCGTGCTGGCGCGAGATGAAGTTTACACCACGGGGCGAAACTGCCCCACCGTGATCCCTGATCCCGGCTTTGTTGGCGGGCGGCCTGGGGGGTTCTCGCGCCGTGCCCCGGCTGCCGGCTGGCCGGATGTTAAACAGCCAGCTATGAGTTGATCCAGTTGAGCTGTCGATACTTGATTTATCACAGTTTACGCGGCAAAACAGAATGATTGTCGGCCTATCTTTGCCCCATCAGGCCTACTCTTGGCCCATCAGACACTCTTATAAGATACAATATTTTTTACCATTAGGATGTGTTTGACACCTGTGGCGAGGTGTGCTGTGCTCGTTCCTTGCAGAACCGTTTCATATGAACATCAGTTGTGAGTGGGAGAGTCCAGTGGCTGACACTTCGTGTATCACAGTCTTGAGGACGAAAATATTGGTTGACGGCCTACCTTTGCCCCGTCAGGCCTACCTTCGACCCATCAAACTCCCTCCTCAAGTATAATGGATTTGACCAGTGAAATGTCCTTGACCGCTGTCTGCCAAGGGGAAAGTTTGCCGTCAACTGACATCTGATCTCGCTCGTGACGATGAAGTTACTCTGTTTTGGATGCCAGCAACCAGACTGGACCTATTTTCCTCTGGCCGAAACGGGAGAGGCCGAATCCTGTCCGGCCCTTGACAGCTTATGGCAGCAAGAGTTTGGGGAATATGGACGAGGGTGCCCGGTCTCATGTTCCACCGCTGCCCGAGCGTTGAGAATTGGGCGTTCCAGAAACGCGTGTCGAAATTCCGATTCGGCCTATTTCACGTGTGAAAGCACGAGCTTTGGGCGAAACTGTTGAGATCCATAGGCTAGCATTTAGTCAGGAAACGAGCGTCATAAATCTCCTCGGCTGCTTGACACGCCGGGCGACTAGGCTTCGTGAGGCAGAGAAGACAAGGTCTTTGGTTTCGACCGTGTTGGATGAGTCTATGCCATGGCAGGGGCAATTCAGTGGTGGCTATTAAGATCAGCGGGCGGTACACTTTGTATCCCTGGACAGGTCGTTGGTATCCTCGTGTGTTGTTTGCTCAGAGATACAAGAAGAGCAGCTGTATTATTTTCGTACACGGTGGAGACTGATACGAGGATCGTGCCTCTCTGGAAAAACCATGGGTTTTCCGCCTAACATCCACCATCCAAGTGCTACAAATACGACCCTAGTGCCTGAAGCCAGAAAGTTACCGGGCTATCAACCTCATTCACGGCTGTGTCATAACACTAGCCCACTCTGATGAGCCGTTTATCCAGAAATCTGGGGATTTCATGGAAACCCCGATTCCGCGGACTACAGTAGAACATGAGTTGAGAATAAGGTGTCCTCATAACCTACTCCCACGCCTCTGAACGGGAAGACAACACAGCCGACGAAGTATGAAAAAATGAAAGGAAGACCGAACCTCAAGGCGCAGAGCAAAATCGCCAACGATAGCCAACGCCATGTATGGGGGTAGGGCGGTGAAGATGCAAGAAAAAGCCAAAGTTAACATAAAAAATGAACAAAACAATACAAAAGACGCCAATACCCCCTCAACCCGGGCCACAACTCTTGAAACGCGTCGTGTGCCACAAATAAGTCGCCCGATCATACGATGGAGGTACAGACGACGCCTATGCTTTCGTTTTTTGTTTCCACGCAACGAGCAGCAGCAGTGGCAATGATTGCCATCAATGGAAACGACTCTATATAGTCATTTTCTTTAGACACCAGCAATACTCGTCATTGCCATTGGCGACCAGTATGAGATGACGCGGGGAGTTTCGTTTGTGTTGTGAAGATGTTCTTCTCTTTCATCTTCTAACCGCCAAGCATAAACGAGAGTCATGAACATGTACCGGTTACAACGAAGTACGACGGCGACGTCGTGCTTCTTCCTCCTCGTTCACCGATGGGCTCTAACCCTGCCCTAACCCTCCCCTAACCCTCCCCTAACCCTAACCCTCCCCGAACCCTCCCCTAACCCTAACCCTCCCCTAACCCTCCCCTAACCCTAACCCTAACCCTGCCCCAACTCTTGCGCATAGGGCACCCTCGGCCGTACATTTTTTGTGCTACTGCTGCTTCTGCTGCCGCTGTTCATCCGCTGCTATGGTGCTACTGCTATGTATGCTCTGTTATTTATATACCGCTGCTCGCTTATCCTACCATTCGCGGTTTTATTGTGAGGACGAACAAGTCATGGCTGATGATAGGATGCTGTGAGTCCTTTTCCGTTTGACTATTTTTGTTGGAAAAATTGATGCCCGCATTCCTCGCTGTAGGCTGTTGTCTTTTGGCTGACATGGCCGGTGATATATTCCGTCGAGATATAGCCGATCACTCCTCCCGCTGCTTACGGTTGCCGTCTTGCTAACCGCGCGGTGCTATGAAAAAGTTTTGAATACCGCTGGTCCTTTGTCTCCTGCGGCTCACGACTGGCGCATCGTTGCGGTTGATATACCCCAGTTCGTTTTTCCAGTCGCTTGCAGACAATAAAGTCTTTACAGGACTCGTAAAAAATATATTTCATACCTCTGTTCCTGCTGCTCACAGTCGGTATATAGCCGACGCCAAGATATACAGCAGTGGATGGTATACCAACCATCGTGCTCTTGCTGCTCGCAGTTGATATACTATTGGCCCAGGGAAGCAAGAGCTACGTTTGAATTATCACTGATCACGTTTACCTTTGTGGGATGTCAAAACAACTGCTATGGATGTGATTGGTGCCCTGCGCCTTTTGCAGCTGGGGTATACATTGGTCGGACACGGCCTGACTGCAGCTTGCGGTTAGTCTATCGATGCCTAGGTTTTCGTGGCGCGCTGTAGACGCACGTCTAAGAGTGTTAGCCAGGACGGGTTATTCGCAATCGTTCATTGCGGTCACGGTTTCGCTGGTATCGGAGATGGTACGAACCTGTATTGAACACGAAAACGTGACGGTCACGGTGAAAGTTACACTAGTCACGGCTACGACCGCTGGCCGATATATACCTTTGCGGATGATGAATGCGGTGTTTGTAGACAGCTCACCCTAACACTGCCCGCGGTAGTTACACTCCCGCATCATTGTGGATGTAAAGTCCAGCATGACTGTATAGACCGAGGTGTTGCTAACACATGTATCATATCTGCAGTTGATACACCGCCGGCCCGACGGTTCTTGACACATTCAGGCTGTGGCTTCAGTGACCGATACTTCCGAGGCCAACACTACCTCATAGCAGTCAAAGCGTGAGTTGGCCCGGGGTAGCGTTTGCGGTAAACAACACTGCACTTCCTCCCGTCTGCTTGATACGTACACGATACCGTTCGCGCATACACCTGTCCGAGGAAGCTTTTTACTCCGTTCATACCGACGAAGCTGCACTCCTCTCCCCCCTCCCATTGGCAAAATGGAGCGCAGGATGATAGGGTGAATATGTCGCAGATCCGACCCACCATATTTCACGGACTCCTTGCTCTGTAGAAGAGACATCGGTTTCTTCGTGTGTTCGCTTGATCTACCGATTGCAAGTCTGAATGCTTTAGTGTTTTCTTGTTCAGGCATACTTGAAATATCGATCGGCCTCTGAAAGGACCCCGTCTTTCTTTCATCACTCCTAGGATTATCAGTTCGTGAAAACGTCGGTTTGCTCCATGTTTACTTGGGATTATTAACTTGCGCTAGTGTTACATGTGAGGTCCCTCCCTTCCTTTCTACACCAAGAAGAAAGGGTACACGAGCCTAGAGCATCAGTCCTCTTTGCTGACACTGCCCTGCGGTATATAGCACGACAGTGCGACGATATCACAAAAAACTCGTCCTATCTGCTGTCACTATCCTGCGCTCGATTTTCGATCACGGTACGACGAGACACTAGATGCGTCCGCACGAAGTGGGCAAGGCGCTTATATCCAACTATATGTTAGAGGTTTTGGTGAGGCTTTTCCCCCTCGGCTTACCGGTCGAGTACGCCATGAAGGACACTCGCATGTTCTGTGAGAAGCTAATATATCGCGGGTTGCCTTTCTCGTGCATTTATGTTAGTGCACACTTATATGGTTTGTCACGGACGTGTCGTCCTTCATCGAGACGTTCGTTTCTCCACTCGACGTGCTTGAGGTTCACCGCCTTGCGGATACGGCCTCGTCGCATCGCGAAGCGATCGCGGTTAGTCACCACCCACGCGGCCCGTCGTTGCTACGGGTAAATTTTTGGCACAGTGGAGCCAATCAGGCGACTGAAATATTCGCTGACAGGCAGATCATGCAGGCACGGTCAAGTTATGGGTGTTCCCACCCACCACGATTCATGCAAAGATGCTGATATAATCCAAGGCAGGGTTTGCTATGCGAGAGAAGAGGCACGCGACAGTATGGAAGCGACCAAAGGTAGCGCCCTGGCGGTATCCTCTAGACACGTCAACGACTGTGCATCCAGACGAGCGCGTGGCATTCCAGTATCACATATTCCGATTTGGTTCGTCTACTGCCTAACATCCTACGGAGGTTTTGATTTGTACACTACGCGGTATTGGTGTTGAGAACGTCTGGGCAATAGAATGATAATAAGCAAATAGCTTACCCACGTCCAAGGGTGCAAGAGAAGAAGGGTACAACAATATATGGGCCCAACAACTGGCTGGGGCAGAACGCCTCAACTCCTCTAGTAATTATCATATATGGTAAATGATTGTTCAGAAGATTACCGGAATATACTGAAAAGCCAAACAATAGGAGCAGCCCATGGTATCTACATTGCTTCAACTGTTGATGCCAAAATGTCTGATCGGAAATATGCGCATGAGAGCATTCATTTTCAACGAACCTAGAAAGCTAAAGCATCGAGATCTTTGAATGAGAGTTCTCCGTATCCGATCCGTCCGGCTGAAAACGCATACCAGGCATCGAGTGTAACCGGCCGCTGTTACGTTTGAAGTCATTTATGTGTTGGGGGGTTTCCACCGTACGGAGGATGCACGCAGCGGATGGACTTTTGCCCTTCGGGAGCCCACCCATTTCGGTGCAAGAGGCCTGAACATATCTAATACCGACCACAAATGTTCGATAAGTTTGCAGACGAATACTTCCGTATCGCAAGAGACAGCACGGTGCACTGTTGACGGCAAGTGCGTCGTTGAATATTTGTCTGGTAATGCGTGCATGTGCTTTACGAGCGGTCGCGAGGTTATCAGAGACTTTGAAGGAACGTGCTCACAAAGACGTAACTCGTGGGGGCCGGAAATGTGATGGTTGGGGTTAGACTCGCGCGGACGATCTCTTGGTCATTTCCGATTGAGATTCCAGTATAGTGCGCAGTACTTGGTACACCATCTGAGAACACCAGTGGCCAAAACGCGACCAGAGAGATAGAAAAATCGTCAAGCTGCTGTGCTCCGCTTCGGGTTTACCGCATTTGATTTTATCAAGGCGGTCCTCTTGTGCAAGCTCCTGACGGCAGTAATCATACATATTATACCACAATATGTCTCCTGGATAGTACTATCCCAGCGCTGGCGACTTATTTTATCTAGTTGCTTCGTTGAACACATCCAAGCTCGAGGATACTGATAGAGTTAACCACGCCACGAGACGTAGTTAATGCACAAAACCGGATTGAAACTGTACCAGCGTCTTGAATGTTGCGCGTATTGGCTTGTTTGCGCTTGATGGACGTCACAGGTATGTGTTGTTGAAGGTAAAGCTAGCCCGAGGGGCCGGCAATATTCACCCAGAGGGTGTTGTAAAACACTGTTCGTGAGTACCTACAATTAGGTTCAGTTGACGACCAGAATGATTTTTATCACTTACTTGTACAATGACTGTGTAGTAGGGCTGACTGATGAGCGTATACCTGTTCATCCGGCTGCGGCGCTTCGTCTACGTTTGATGTTCTTGTTGGTTTCGACTACAAGAGTGGTGAATATATTATACCTACATGAACTATATCAGGTACAGCAGTCAAGCGCATTGATGAACGATAAGGCGTTAGCACGTGATACAGAGAAAGCCTGTACACTCCATCCGAATTTCTACGCGTTCTGCGCGCTTTGTTTCCTCCACCTGTAGACCAGCCGTCAATATATTTATACATCATTCACTTCTTCACGTTTGACTTTAACGTATTGAGCGGGGCCGCCAAAACCTAGGTTGTTCTATTTCTGAACTCGGTGTTGCCGACAGGTTGGCAATACATAAAATACTCTTGTGGCTTTCCCGCATCTAACGCACATCCGGATTCCAAAAGATCATAACAAATCATATCGAGAATCCAGTACCCAACCGCTTCCCTAGCATAGATTATCGCTGTTCACATAGAGTGCCGAGAGCACACGGTATGGATATCTCAAACGCGTTGCGTGTGATAAAAATGGCACTGCACGGTCCATTACCTCCTTGAACTGACAATGAGACATGCTTTTCTTCAAGCGAACACAACGTAGAACTTATACTCCGAGAGTGTGGGGGAATCCAATTTCTGGCTCGAGGGTGCCGGTTGGGTGGTGACGCCAGTTGTTGATCACGGACGATGCGATCGATCGTCCTCTCTTGATTTACAACTTGGGTTTAGGGCTCAAGCACGTCTGCGTGAGCGACAAAACGGCTGCAGCATGCCAGTACAATACGGTCGCCCTTCCTTTGAATCCGATGACATTACCGCGACTTTGCTTTCTCACAAGAAACTTCTATTGTGGTAATCACATGCACCACATTTCACGTGATAGCGACGAACGAACCCTCTTACCTCCATCTAGCAAAGCCGAGTTCTTCATGAAGGTGGCGATACCGTCGATGTCGATCTGCGAACCTGATACAGCATAAACTGCACCTGAAGAATAACAAACACGGCGACGATGGAACGATGAAGAATCGCTTTGATCACAACGTCGGCAGTGCACGGCCTGCTCCACAACCCCGCCAAGCACCTTCATGAGTGAAACAAAGAGATGGACGGGCTTCGGCCGATAGGGACAGGGCTGGTTGCAAGGATAAGGGTGAGGACAACAACAGGACTGGAGCACTGCATCACGCATACGAGACTAGTCACACGTTTCCACGTGAAGCGGGAGTTACCACATTGGTTCTGTTCAAATATGTTCAACACTGCATGGATGACGAGAAAGACGTGATCCGACCGGGCGCTTGACAACATCATGGTTCAGTCTGGCTTTATGATAGGGACAGCTGCGGAACGGTGCATCGGCACGTTTTCTGCTCGGGGCTGTTCTCGCAGGCAGTCTGACCTGAACCCGGTTTTGTTGCAAGAAATGGCTGTGCAGTTATGCATCGCGTAACGTGTACCATTCGAATCGTGTTGTAGACCAGGTTTGATATTTTTAGGGCGTTGTGCTAAGATCATAGGCTCTGCCGAGTGCACGTTGAAGTATCGATAATATGGTCGAGGGACTCACGGGTAGGTCCAAGAGGAGTCCATAACGCGGGAATATTAGGAGGAAAATACTACAGAAGCAAATACATATATACGGTTCAACGATAATACATCAGATGCACATGGGCTGTTGTTGAAAGCATGAAAACCATAAAACTAAGTCCATCTTGAACTTCCACGCATGAAGTTGCCCCGCCTCAAGCCTTGGAGTAGCCGCGGACTAAACAAAATACATATACTAACGAATGTCATACATTTTCGTACATGACCTCTTTCCCCCCAGACAAAATTAAAATTCACCGGCGACGCTCGTGGGATAGTGCAGATAAAAACAGCCATGGTCCGTGAAGTTACTATACACGCCGGCCAACCAATATAAGGGGCAGCGATAATGTCGATTGCAGGCACGGGGGCAACAGTACGAGACAGAGGAAATCTGTTCAAGATAATAGAACGAAAAGCATGCATACACAAGATCAGCGTAAAATATTTGACTACCAGTCACGCCTTGACAAGCTCGGGCACAACTATACCAGTGCGACGGAGCCAACCAGGCAAGCCTCAGACCACCATATATCATAAAACAATAACAGCTGGTCATCAATACCACGGCTCGAGGAGGCTCATAACGAAATGTAGCTCAGCGTTGCACTTAAATGATGTGCATCGCCTACGACAACCCCAGCTGTCTAAGGTTGAAGAAGCACGAGCGTTGTTGATTGAAAGCGCAGATACTTTCCAAAATATATATAAACAGAGGTTGGACAACCAGATCAGGGGTTGAACACAACAGGGGCTGTATAGGGCATCTTCGGGAATGATTGGTGTCACTACGTGGCGCGTAGATGTTACATGTGATGCCTTAAACAGCGAGTTGGCCGAATCCCATCCTTTGGTTTAGCCAAAAAGCGGGCGGTAATCACGCTCGAAGTTCTTGTCAGGGATTAAAAAGGATTGGTTATACCACCGCAGGTACTATTGATATCGTCCATGATCAGGGAGAGCTCACGAGTAGACCTTGCACAGATCTATACAAACCACGTACACTGCAGATATCAACAAGATATGTGATACACGCCCTTCATCGAGAAGTAGTGTCGTTATTGAGAGTAAGGAGTCACTAATCAACAAGGGTATGTTTCAAGGTACGCGCTCTTGCTACCGCTGCCAGTGTAAATTGTACCAGGTACGGTGATTGTGCGAAAGTATTATGCTTACAAAATTGAGTTTTGGCCTCACGACTCAGCCCGGGCTGTTGGGGTAGAGAATATTCACGAAGTGCCTTGCAGAGTAGGCAAGAACGTGTACTACGATATAGGCGGATAGGCATCGAGCAGCACAGCAGAAGACGACTGTCAAACACTTGCCCAGCCAAGGCTAACCCCTCGGAGCCTTCAGAACGAAATATGGCTAGACCAGGTATACCCGCGCGCACCTCTATTTGAAGATACTCCAGTGGAGAGGTGCGAACAGTTGAGTGCACGTCATTTTCAGCGGGGGGGACACTCGAATAAATAAAACATGAAACATAATCGGAGCAGTGGACAAGCAGCACAGGTGGCTTTCGGGTGCGTATGAAATTATCCTCACACTCCCTATAGTACGACAGTAATTTCCTATATATAAAAAACCATACAGTACCTGATAGCGTATACGAACGCCAACACGCAAACGACGACGAGCATGCAGCGGTCGAGCAGCAGCCGAACCATCGTTTCCTCGCTTCCGTTTCTAATGAAGTAGAAAACGGCACACCCCAGAGAGATGGCGCGTTGTTCGTACCGTAAAAGCGCGACAAAATACAGACATACAATGTATATGCGAACATCTCGAAATACAACAATATGCTGTGTATTTACTTTCAAGCTCGACGGGCGTACGGGAGGTACTTGTTAAGACTTTCCACAGCAGGAAACGTATTCGGGGTCATTGTGTAGGTATTTATGTGACCACAAAGTAGGGGTTTCAGAAAGAGTGGGATGGAGGGACATATATTGCAAGAGTGCATACCTGGCATGCGTTATACATGCTTGATATTTGTTACCTGGTATATTTATATAGTAATGTCTTATACTGCTGTCTATCACTCAATATATGTATTGGATTTGGGTGAAGCCTCATGTTCCAAAGCGAGGTGCCTCGCCCAGGGTTCACGTTTCGCTTGGTGCAATCTCAGCGCGACGCTCACCCTAAAATGACCGTACAGTGAAAGACTATTCCTACGCCTGTAGGGTTGGCGGGAAGGTCTACTTTGGTTCCCCTGCACCTATCCCCCTGTTGTCGCTGCTAGTTCGTCTGCGCTTGAATAGGCGTTGGACGTGAACGATTTTGAGAAAGACAGCACTGCATTATGGACCCACCTATTGTATTCAATCAAGGTTCTAGTGACTGGTAAACGTCTTCACTTCAGTATGGTTGTAAGCTGCCGCCGATTACTCAATGTAAGTATTAGGTTTGGACTAGACCTCCTGCCCCGGTGGGTTATCCCACCGAGATTTCGTCGTGTATTTTCAATCATAGTTGGTCACCGTCCGCGCGCTGCGATGTATCACACAAACTTCTGACGGTATATGAGTCAGGCGTACTCTACCGCGGACACCGAAAGATCCAACGCTAACGCTGCGGGGAGTGGAAGGTCGCCCGTTGTGGAAAGGGTGTGGTCCCGTTTTCTCTTGAATACCGAGCTCCGCGCACTCGTCGTCGATCCATTATTTTCGTTCGTCATTCTCTCCGTCTCTTACGACCTGATCCTCGTTATCTCGTCAACCGCCAGCCCTCCAGATACTCACTGACCGAGACAAGAGTGCGCAGTGAATTCGTCGGACTTTCTCGCCTTTTTCGAATACGCCTGCAGTCCCGCTACTATGAGCTGCGCCGACATATTCAGTGCTCCCCAGCCCTCGTCCGGAAGGGCTCCAGGAAACAGCGCGATTGGCGTTGGGTCCTATCCGGTACGGTGAGCTGGGGAGATGTGTTCTGTCACCCCTTGGAACACGCAGACTAATGGGCACTACTTCTCTGCCACACAACGCCTGTTGCTGCCGCCCGACGTAGCGTTTCTTGGAACCGAATGTTGAGCATGAGCCGATGGGCTCTGATACTTGCAATGGCTGTGACCCCATGGCTGACGATGGGGTAAACCCTCGTCTCACCATCTTGAGCGCCGAGACAAATTAAAAAAAATCTCGGGCGATCTAGATTCGCGTGGACCAATGTCTTCAGCAAGCGGACGAAGTCGTGCATCAACAACGTGGCTGCTTGCATGACCGGTACCCCAAGTTGCTCCCGCGTGATGATCACACACTTGAGGTAAGACTCCACCAAGTCTATAGAGCAAGGGTTCCCCGCTCCCTGATGGGGTCCCATCCCTTCCCTTCCCCCAATCGTTTCTTCGTGGCCACCCGCAGCTTTGACAAAAATCTTTGTCGATGGACACGGCTACTTCCATTTCGAGCACCTGCTTTTCGGCTCGCACAACTTTTTTTCTGTGCACCCTATGCCTCACCACTGCGCAATATCTACCCACGTCATCTGTCGAACTTGCGAACCGAGGCAGCAACACCAATCACACACGTCGCAGTTCGCCACTAGCGGCACCCTTCCAAGTATGCCAAGAAAAGCGCGTGGGACTCATGCGCTACCTTATCCTTGAGTCGTTCACCTGGACAACGTGTTCAGCAAGTATATTTGTCCGGCTGACGAGCAGCTTACCGGTGTCAATCACGACAGGTGGCGTATGAAATCACGCAGGACCAGTGGATCTCGGCACCGTTGAGGTACGCTGCAGTTTTCTCCCTGCACCGGTCCCCCTGTTTCCGCTGCTAGGTCGTCTCCACCGGAATGGGCGTACGACGGAAACGATCCTTGGGACAAGTACACTATTGTGGCATCACCTATTATATTTAGTAGGGGTTCTGTCTGATTGGCGAACGACGTCAGTGCTGCGTCACGCGTTCACGAGCTACGGCCAGTTTTTTTAAACTCGATGTTTACATATGATGGCGTTTCGTTCTTTCCTAATAAAAAATAAACGTATCAAAGCACCAGTTCCTGACAGCATGTCCTCTTCAAGAGCAAAAAGGTTGGACCCGTAGGACAGCTCGGGCTCATCCTCAACTGCATCGCTGTGATATAATACCGATAACAGTCAAAAAGCCAGCGAGCATGTATAGTATTAACCGTACCAACGATACCAGTAGAACCGTAACCGCCGTGAATAACGTTGTTCACGCAATCACCAGCCACACAGGATCTCTAGCGGTCAGTGCCGAGTCGTGCAGAATAACGGGGAGGTAGGCGGTTCTCAAAGTTCGTTGAACATGTGAAAGATATGTCATGCTTACCTATGTAATGCAGTCGTTTTTTTCAGCGTGCCGGTTTATGCCGATACCGAGTCCTTTTCTTGAATGGGCACGACTATGTCCCGATGTCGAATTTCACGGCAGCACGAAGGGAATTGATGCGTGCCAGGCTTAATGTGTAATCGTATGGATGCGCAGGACGAAATCGACAATGATGCCATCGGGGTTTGCGAAATGTGGTGGGTCAGCGTCCAAGAAGAGGATAATATATGGAGACGTTTAGATCAAGTATGAATTATACCATCCTCCGGAAAATTACATGACGCTGATCTATTGAAGACTGACATGGGAATACGCGTCTACGACCGACTGGTATAGGCTTTTTGTAAGGTCTCTTTAAACTGTACCAGGTACAATGTTGCCCAAAACCTAAGATTCAATTGGCATGACTGTCGAAGGACACCGGTGGTTCCTCAGGATTATTCCCTTGTTTTCCGAGAGCTTTCTTGAACAGGTTCGTGTTTTGCCAAAGTCTCACTTTGACTGCTCGTATAGTACACATTGCCGGCTCTGAGAACACCATGATTTTCCATAAATAAGCATAAAACACTCATTTCATCCGACGCCTGTTCTGACTAGCAATATGATTTGGGATCCTCCAGAGAAAACGGATGGACTTCCCCATAACACGGAAAACTGTTTAGGGAAAAACTAGGCAATTGTCGGGGAGCAATATTAACTCAGTAGGCTACAGGTATGCTTGACTACCCATGGAGGAAAATGCGTATACTCCATCTAAACACTCAGCTCCCGGAGCCTACAATAATTTCCTGCAGTACAAAATGTTTCAACCTAGATGTTTCGCCGTGACGCCGAGATGATCGCATTAATTTCGCTTGGGCATTGGTTGAGGGAGAGGGACACACCAACGACAGTGAACGCACGCATTTGTCCAGCGGTATTCCGAAATGATTACGTTCTGAGGATGATATTCCGACTCCCGGCTACGAGGACGAGCACTGGCCGATTTGGACAACAAGGTGGCGTTCCAAGGACACCAGAGAGCGACGCTACTGCCTGATCACGAAGCACTTCCTGCGTGTCCGAGGCGCAGAGAGCCAGTCGGCGGCGGGACGACCGTTTACGAGATCACGAGAATTGGAAGATAGGAGACAAAGAAAGTAGCGAATCTGAACCTCCAGTTGACCCCATGCACAGTAATCCAGCCGTCAAGGAGAGAACGGGATCACGACTACGTGGTGACGGGCGAATACACCCTCTGCAGCTGTTGAATATAGGGTCATCCGCGTGCGCGTCGTTATGTGCCCAACGTATAGTAGCGAGTTCGGGTGAGCAAACGCAGCTTCAGGAAAGTAAACAAGGACAAATTAGAGTAATACATAAAAAGAGGGTGTGGTAGGAGGACCCCCTTCTCTGTAGCAAAAGTCCTCATCCAATCCAGTAAGAAAATTGAACGGTCGTTGAAAGCGTGACATAATCATACACTATAATAGCGGGCCAGTAAACCAATTCTTTGAAAATTCCAGCACAAATGTGAATCCCAATTCGGCTACGATTTAAGAGACCATGCGAGAGAATATAACGCCGTAGGTCCCTAACCACCTTGCGAAATCACGGTAATAGGCGCACGAAAAAAACCCAGAGCTTTCCATCCACCCAACAGGCTTCGTACATTCTTTCTTCGCGGTATGTCAATTCTAGGGGCGGGCGACGAGCTATGAAAATAATCAACCTCGTGTTCATCCCGGGCGAGGCCTCCCAGCATTGGAGAAGGACCCCTCGTCCAGTACAACCCTTACAGTGAATGATGTGTGGCAGGGTATATATTATTATGTAGGAGTCTTATGCGAAGCTGCTATTTTCTCGGCGAAACGAGCTCGATGTGCTGTATTCTCCATATCCCTTAGACTCTAGCAATGCTCAAACTGATAAAAAACTGCTCATGAGCTGTACCACTGAAAGAGAAGTAACAAACAAGCTCTGAGGTACGGCCTCTATCGACCATCTGCGCAGGTGCAATCTGTCGATGAGGTGGTGCTCAACTTAGCTTGCACGCGTTTTCATGTGGCAATGTGCGTTAATAGCCAATGCACATATTCAATACTCAACACCTGTTCAGGTCCTAATTGACACCACGATTTTGGTGGCGGTGGGACCCTCTCGGTCGAACGACCACTCTTGCAAAACACCGCTGTCGGAACGGTTAGGACATGATGGGTGTTATATTACACTTCGTGATGAGGGGTTTCCGTGAGGTGGTTGCTGACTCTCTGCGCCGCATTCCAGCATGCTTTGGGAAGGGTATTTTCGGTGCAATGCTTTGATGGTTCATGCTTGTTCTTGTTCGGAGACGCACATGGCACAACGATTGCACAGGCATGAATATAGTAGGACATACTGTTGTGCTTGGCGGCTTTTGCCCACGCTAGCTGCCGCGAACTCTGCTTCGACTCAGTGACTGCTGTTTGCTCTAACGCCATCATCATTGCTGGACTGCCCGGCTCCACTTAAAGTCTCTGCTTTGTTTTGTTCGTGTTGTGTATACTGGTCTACCGTGCCCCCCTGCACCTTCGTCTGGTACGGCAACAATGTATTTGTGATGCAAGCTGTTTTGGCTTCTCCTCAAGTACATTAGTATCACGATGGGGAAGTGATTCTACTACTTGAGCAAAGCCAATCCTAATGGACAAAGTCGGGCTAACCCAAACACGTGACCCTTTTAGTACCCCAGTCCCGTTATGGGGACAGACTACTAGAAATATAAATGATTTAAAATAAACAAACGGCTCGAATAGGTCCTCACTCGAGCGATTCACTTGGCAGACCCCCGACTCCACCACAAATTCTCGTGATGGTGGTCATGCAGTGATACTGGGATTTCTTGGGGGCGTCGCACGCTTAATAAAGAGTCTTGATGATCACTTTACAGAGATGTCGGCCTCGAGCCTTAATTGAAGCATGAGGTCAACTGGCACCGTTAAGTGTAGACCCCCAATGTTTAAGCACCTTATTTTTGAATCCACTTCAAAACATTTGTACGAGTTCGTGGCTCTTGAGCAAAGTTTTCAACCATTGTATTCCTTTTTACACTTCGCAGATACCACGGTAAGTACACAACACCAGCAGCCGGCGGGAAGAACACATCGGATACGGTCGTGTACAGCTGGAGTAACCAGACATAGTACGACCTCCGTTCACCCCTTTATATGTTTTTTTAGACACAACTAATTTGTTAAAAGGTGCAAATCTAGGCGGGCACTCTTGCAAAGAGACATCGCTGAAACAAGCTATGACAGGAACTAATAAAAAACACCCATAACTCGTGATATCGATGAAACCACTGACGTGACGGTTCGACTTGTAGATGATGGCAATAGAACCCAAGCAATCGATGGATAAAATGCAGACACCATCTGTTCATAGGAGGAATAAACGATTGGACAGTTCCAATGATATCTTGACGAATAGGGGTGAATGATCGTATCGTCATAAAAACACTTTCGAGTATATGAGTTTGGGGGTGCGTCTGGCAAGATCAATGACGCACGTGCCACTCTATTTTGACAAAGGTGGGGGCTGTGGAGTTTCAGCGCCTCAACAAGCGGTCACAACTGTCCCCGAGGGATGGGACGCATTCGTTCCAGCCCTCCCCATTATACTATCCGATCCCTGCACCGACATTATCGCACCACGACATGATTCCTTTAAACTTACCATGGGCATCCACAACATAAAGCAGCCATAGACGAGAAAACAAACAAGCTGCTACCAGCATAGAAAAACACGCTGGACCCCACAGACATGCGAAATGTTCAATCACAAACATACATCCCAACAATAACATATTGAAACAAACATTAAATATGTCAAGATTACATATGTATGCGTTCAATAGCGATTCCATATACGTGACCGTCCCATCACCTCGCCAGATATCACGACTACCCGTCACTATTATTAGGGGTAAATACTGTGTTCACATTGTGATTTGCCTTTCTGCGGCCTCAAATCGACGGGTGAGTCACTGAAGAACATCTCAAGTTATTGCGATACAATAGACATTTCAATGCGTACTAAGTTGAGAGGATGATATCCTCCTGCCGCAGCCGTTCCCTGTTTCCCGCATCCACGATGGGCCGGGGGTTCTCCTCACCTCGGGGCACACAGCAACTGTTGTTTGACACTCTTTCGTGCGTCCCGTATAATAAGCACATACATGACAGGTCTTCAACCGGTCCAGGGATCGTTCTGTCTCCGCACATTAGTTTCTCGTTTAAAGGGAGGCCCGCGACGGATGCAATAATGCATGAGTGGAAATACCCACCTTTACTATTCCTTCTCTCCTGGCGAAAGCCAACGGCTAGTCTCACGCACACACCAGTAGTGCATAGATGCGCAGTTTCTGCCATGACAACCGCTCCTTGTAGTACGAAGACTGGCGGCCGCTGTCCGCCCTCGATTGCCGACCCACGACATGGTGAAGCAAGGTATTGCTCGTGATTCCTGAAGTCTGAGATCAACAGCCCAAAATAGAATCTAGTCCTATTTTGTTTCTTGTTTTGATGCGTTTTCTGATATATCATGTGAAACACACGTACGAAGTACAGGTAGACGGCTCCGACACAGGAGTCCAATCAGTGCTGCTGTGAAGGCGGGTGCTGCTAGACCGTGCTGGTCGTCATTCCGACAAAAAAAAGTAAAACGTTATACTTGAGGTCTACTACCGTGTGGCACGTGCATAATTCTTTCAGTGTGAACGCGAAACGTGTTCGTGATATAATGACATTTTTTGGCCGCTGCTAATAATATCGGGTCTACGGGATGCAGCTGATGACATACGTATTATTTGTACTGCTGAAGACATCAAATTACCAGTGCCGTTCATTCGGTGCGCAATGGGTCTTGTTACCCCTTCGAGAGTGGCAAACGTCAAAATTGATTAGTATGATCAGTTACCTGATGTATGTTCGGCTCGATGCCCAGCGATATTGTAGTACGGACACAAAATCCGATTGTGGCATCACAGAGCACGCCCACCACGCGAAGCTCGTGCCGGTATGGGGACAAGAGTCGGAAACTTTACCCCTTGAACACCACGTCGTTGTTTATGCCCCCCCCCTCTACCCGCCTCACCAATTAGTAGCTGCCGGCGCTTTGCAGCCACCGAGCGCGTGTTGCCGACATCATCGGTAGCGCTAGAGCGGGAGCAATATGCTGGACGGCGACTATTAAGTGTGGATGGTACGCGAGGCTGCCAGTTCGAACGGAAACGGTTCATGAGGAAGCGACGTGCGCGCTTGGGCATGGATATTGGAACACGGGCACAAGTGAAGGCCAGAATGCCACAACGCGTTCGCTTACCGGCGTGCATTTGGTATTTTTGCTGCGGAAAATATACGTCTGCCCGCGTGAGGCCCGGAGGGAATCGTTGTGTAGTTCTTTTCTCGTCTGAGATACTTTCTGAAGGTGCAATCGAAGGACGTTTTTGCCCCCAATTCAGAGGTTGTGCATCCCATGCACTGCCTGATGCGGGCAGGCGGGGCGGTGGGCAATACCGGAACACAGTTAGGGAACGAAGGATGGCAGCAGGGCAGCAAGGCGGATGTGCTGATCCAAACGTGCGCGTGCGGAGTCGGCCCTTGGTGTGGGTGGCTGACTTCTCTTATACGGCAGACGGCGGGGCGACCTTTGTTGTGTGGTACTGTAGTATGTGCCACGTTTTCCGTGGTATTCCGACCATGACCCCTTCACAACTAACCCTATCGATGTTGCATTGCTGTACGAGTGGTTCGGTACGGTTGTGATTTCTGAGAAAAAGGAAGGTAATGACGAAGTTAAGTCGGAAGCTCGATGAGTTTTGTCTGCTCTCGTTGCCTATCGGGGGCGCGACTATACTCACGGCGGAAGAAAAGTGGTCAAATCGATTCATCCAGGCAGACGGCAGGTGAAAGTCTGGAGCGTACAAGGCCTACACGCGTAATAACATAGAATAGTCTAGAAGGGTGTCACGTGGCACATGTGGCACAGAGGAGATAACCGGTGGAAACAACGATTGGGGGGGGGGTCATAAATGGTTCGCATACGGTGAACAGTTGTCTCATATTATCTCGGTCGTGGAAGGGTCGAATGGCACGTTGTTGTTAAAGGCTCCGTCATCGGAGACATCTGTCGGCCGTACTAGCCAAGACCTCGGCTGGTATCATTGGCTGTGAGAGAACGATCAAATAGGGCGGTTGAGATCCTTTGATGATCGCACGAAGCTGCGGTACAGGTATCTTACGGAATGGAGAAGCCTTGCTTTTTCTCACGACTCGCAAAACAAAAACGACAATGAATTGTGACAGATACACATTAACAAGAAGCTGGAAACCGGTGTCAAATTGATCGGTTATTATCACGGGAGGCCATAGTTAATAGGACCTGGGGTCCACACTAACTATGGTCCTCCGTGATACGTGTCTCGGAAGCACAAAAAATCGTACGGTGGAACCCAGACGAGAACAGTGGTGTTGTATCATCGGGTGTCTCAGATGCACGAAAATATTCTAGATAGTAGAACGAACCCGTATAATATATATAGTGAAGAGAGAGAGAGATACGTTTACGAGCTAAGGCATGTATGTGACTTATGACACCGATTTCTACAATGCGGTACACATGTCAACCAGCCGCCTTTTCTTCCAAGCCACATCAAATTCACATCTTCAACGCAAATAGAAAGATACATACAACCAAATAAAACCATCGTTTGCCTATTTACGCCTACTTGATCCATGCTTTGCGGTGAACCAGGGAATACGCAGCTTGAGAAAACAAAGTCAAACGCATCCCACGCGCACACATATACCGACTCCAATAACAACTAATCAGGGTGGCCCCCGAGAGTGCGACTAGGAACAATCGCGAAAAAAACAAACGTTAAAAATGAATAAAACAACCAAGAAGCAAGTGGGCTGTCCGATCATTTATATTGGCCTAGAAATTGAGCCTCCGATACTTTCTTTTCGATATTAGCTTGTTACATAAACAAACATGTGAAATAAACGATACCAGGTATGTGGGTTACCCAAAAACAAAGAAGAACATGGGGAAAGCTCGGAGCGCCGGTGTGATTTTTTGACAAGGTTTCTCCGACCAGTTGTCGAACGCCCGATGACCTAGGTACTGTTCGTGGCTGCTATATTTGATGTATGTTATATGACCACGTGGTGCCCTCTCAAGAAAGCGGGTGATCCCGAAGTGACTGCGGCGGTGAATTCCTTGATCAGGAAGATTTCCGGCCCTCCAACATCCACTCCTGAACAGCGATGAACGACACGAATATTCTAGAGCACGCTCCAGAATAAGCGGGTTAAACCAAGAGAACGGCCGGGTGCCACAGGTGCGTGGCGTGTGCTCCCACCAACGTTGTAGAGCGATATCGCAATTGTTTCATTGTTAATGCAACGCGTACAAGTTCGGCTCGACCTCTCGTTATATTTCCGTTCCGTAGTTTTGTTTTATTTCCCCCGATAAAACAAAACTATGTTCGACTCGAACCTCTGCTTTTCACGATAAAACAGAACTATGTGCGTTTTTTGTTCGTGTTATTTCGTATCTCTCTCGTTTAGATCGGCCCTTGATATTTGGGAAAATTGCAGTGTACTTATCAGTCTTCCCCTAGATGGTCTCATAATTGCGAGCTTGTCGGAAATCTGCTGTCATGCGTGATTGTGCGTGTCTGTTCATCCCCAGCTTGAACGTTTTGAATGTGTATGGGTAGATCGGGAGAGGGTGCGGCCTCTCTTATACATGGGCTCCTAGGTATTGCGACTACCACAGTCGGCCGAGTTATAACTTTCCTTTGAGCTGGGGAAACGTTGCGGCAGTTGACGGGAGCGGTAGTGGTATCGATGAACAAATAGTGCATACACGTCTGCGCGTTGCGGGGGGTTCTAGGATTCATGTCCCCTTCACGGAGTATTGGGTGGACCTTAACAATAGTTAATCTGTTCCCTGCAGTCCTTGCGAACTGGATCCGGGAACAACTGCAGATGACAGCACAGCGTGTGTCAGCAGCACCGCAGGGATGCCATCGAGAGACGGATTTGCCGGAAAACTACACGATGCACACTGTTCGTGTGGGAATCTCAGTATGCGAGTCATTAGTGGATACGGCAGTTGAAGATATAATGGAGGTAGACGGTGAAGACAGTAAGGATAGCGAAGTACTACATCAGGTCGGCAAAAGCTTGCACGGGTGCCAGTTTCGAAAAAAATCCGGACCGCGACTGTGCGTCAGCGGACGATCTATCACCTACTTGTTCAGGCAACTGAGTCAGGTATACCAGCGTGTGCGCCGAGGCAAGCCTGACGTATGTATACGGTTCTTACCACAAAATTGAGTGAAACCACGCAACATCCGGCATGTGACCGGAGACATTTTGGAGAACTATCTCGACGTTTGGATAGGTCCGTCGACAAGAATGCTTAGCCAATCCAATACTCAAGTTGAAATATCGGCCGCAGAGGTTCGTATTACCCCGTTAAAATCGTCGACCGATGAACGAAACCTTAGGTTGGGTACCTACAGGTGGCTTCTGGGTTTGTCACATTGTCCACGTTTCATGGAGACCAAACACTTGTTCGACTCAAATCGAGCCTCGCAGCGCGGAGAGGAAGATGAGAGAAGCCAGCAATTTAGAGATTTTCACCTTTCCTACGTAGGAGGAAATGAACATCCGTAAACGTGGAGTAATGACCAGTATCGTTAATCCCGATTATCCAACACCACTACTACGTGATTACAAGTCAGAAAAACGAGTACACCTCCTCTTCACTAACCCTAACCGATGGCATCAAAACGGTGGCAAAGCTCAGGAACGAACGTATACATCTCTCAACGGGGCCACGAGAAACTGAACCTGTCCAAGTAAGTTCAGACTCTGCTTTGACGCATTGACGGCAGTAAATTAAAGCCTCGAGCGCGCCGTTCCAAGTGAATTTCTACCAAGAGCGGTATAAACTGGCCGAGCTTTATCAACCGGCGAAGCAATTATGTGTAAACTGTATCATTTGGATTCCCAGCCTTCAGCACGTGCTGCGGAGGTTGCAGCAGCTTAAACTTCAACAGTCAAATCGGGCGGCAGATCAACCAAAAAGCGCATATTCCCAATGGACAAAGTAGTGTAAAGAGTACATGAGATGCGTGCAATGCAACCTTTGCCGTACCAAAGCCGGACAACAGGAAAAGTGCACATCTGCAGGTGGTATTTACAGCAATTTACAAGTCGTCACGTTTCCTCGCCAGTAGAAACGAAGAGAAATACAATTATGAGTAACGAAACCATTGATTGACTGATAGACGCAGGTTATGTAGTGACTAGTGATATCGTACCCACGCGCGATCGATCGGGTCTTATCACTTTTTCTTCACTCGTCTCGACTACAAATAGTGGGGGCACGTGTGAATGAAAGTCCTGAAGACTAGCGACCGACTCGCCCTTTGAAGACAAAACACGCTTCTCCTCCCAGCTTGTACTGGTGCATGTATTACTGCAAAAGTGTGTGCAGGGTCGCGAGAGATCCACGATGTGCGCTCGTTCTTCTTACCTCGAGAGGTACCCGTACTAGCAGAGTTCTTAGTAAGCATGTCGGCTTTACCCTAACAG
>JBBMHQ010113745.1:24225-36587 GCA_037834295.1 Postelsia palmaeformis
AGAAGCCCGCCAGTATTTCTCGCATCTCTTCATCTAATTCTGCACGCCGAACTAATTTCAAAGTAGGGGTTTCGTGCAAGCTACGGTACTACTGTAAGGACTGCGGAAGACACATTTCCCGCGTTGATGTAAATGCACAATTCGTGTCGCTTCTCACCTCCCGATTGTTCAGCGATGTTTCTCGTAAATGTTGCGTTACCGTCAATGCTTATCGTCGACGATGATATGTAAACGGCACCTGTAACCACAACAACCAGATAACCGAGATGAGTGGTTGGGTGTAAACCTGTCAAGCTATATAAACAACGCTAAATGCAGATGATCGAAACGATTACACCTTTCTGAAGACGATGCTAGCAACAGTGTAACATGGCTCAAGAAAAAACATACGCTAACTCTGGACGGGCCCATCAGAAACCATGGTCAGTCTAATGTCAAACTATTTTCGATCAATTGACGGCAATGAATTCAAGCCATGGACGCGCAAATCCCAGCGAATTTCTCCCGGTAGGTTAATAAAGTGGCCAAAACAATTTGTGCCAACCGGGTGATTTTTCTTGCCAGCCTTCAGCCGGTGCTGCTGGCTTTT
The DNA here is from genome assembly GCA_037834295.1 of Postelsia palmaeformis. Taxonomy (NCBI): domain Eukaryota; class Phaeophyceae; order Laminariales; family Laminariaceae; genus Postelsia; species Postelsia palmaeformis. The sequence goes on from JBBMHQ010113745.1 coordinate 24,815, forward strand.
TTTTATTACTGAACTCTGGTGGAAAACCACCCGCTTGAAACGCCCATACATCCAATGGGTAATGTGTAGAGAGTGCATAAGATGTGTACACTGCAACTTATGCGGTACCCGAGCCGGACAACAAAAAAAAACACATTCGCAGGTGTAAGTTATCGCTGTTCTCAAAGCCACACAGTTTCTCGCCAGCAGACAGAAACCTAAAGTACGATCATAAGGTCACAGAGGGATGATGGATTGACTGATAAACGCAAGTTGTGTGGTGACTGGTGAAACCGCTGTCCGCGCGATCGATCGGATGTTATCGTTTTTCCTTCACACGTCTCGACTACTGATAGAAGGGGCACGTGAATCAGAATTGCCCGAACTTCATTAACTTAGGGTTAAAAGGGCTCTGTCCGCTTAATGCAGTGCTGGATAAGTGTGTCCAGGGCTGGCGAGAAATTCACGGTGTGCGCCCCATCTCACCTCCAGAGCTACTCGTACGAGCAGAAGTTTGAGTAAACATGTATGATGCACAAAAGCAAAAGGCCGCCAGTCGTCAAACTACTGCCGATGTTGTCGATAGCCCTACCCCCTTTATTCCTCATGAATTTGGCATGTCGTTTTATGCATGCGAAATTTCATCCAAAGTAGTGCGTTCATGCAAGCTACGGTACTACTGTAAGTATTGCGGTAGATATATTCCCTCCGTTGAAAATTTGCACAAGTCACGTCGTTTCTCACCCCCTAACGATCCAGCGATGTTGGTCGTGATCGTTGCGTTCCCCGCAATGCCTACCCTTGATGATGATATTGCGGAAATGGCACCTGCAGGCATATTAACGAGAGCGCCGGGATAAATAAGTGGTTGTGTGTAAAATGATCATATTTCGAAACGGTGCGTCGGCGGCGCAAGGCGTGAGTCGCCTTTATGCACGGGAAAAAGCGATGAAACTTTTCACGACACACAGGCAGGTACGCATTATTATTTCGTTTTGAAATGAAGAAAAAAAGTACCGTACGAAGTATACGGATAAGTAAACTAGTTTCGGCATATATCATGTGTGTACCATATGCGTAAAGTTGCAAGTGGCATACACATGGACGACAAACATTGTATCCTACACCTATCATGCCGTGCTAACGAGCATTATCGTCTCGTGTTGTTACATCGCTGAGCCGAAGGCTCAACGGTCGAACAGGGTGTCTGTATATCCGAAATATTTTCGAAAGTGACAAGGTTCGTAGTACCAGAGCATCGTGTGCCTTCTACTTTCGAGTTATATATCGTAGAAAGTGGGTTGTACGTGAGATGACCTTCGCCCACGGGTGGTAGCCCAGTTGATACTCATACGCCGAAAAAAGGAAAGCGCGGCACTTACAACAGAACAATCATGAAAGGACAACGAGGAACCACACGATGGGAAACATATACAGCCCCGCGTCAACACAGCAGTCAGACGACTGAAATAACCAAGCTCAGACCACTGCCGTTGTCGTTGACAGCCCTACCCCCATTAATTTCCAGGGATACTATCACGTTAGTCGAACACGATATATCTCGACTTCATGATGGAATGGACTGTACGCATTTTCGTCATCATATAGTGTGGCAATACTGCCCACGCGAACAATACGAGAGCAAGAGCCCAGCACATAAAATACTAAATGACTTAACTTTGGTCGACCAGAGAAAACATAATCGTGGGATGATTTCCCAACCCCAGGTTTACAGAGGTACAAGAAAAGATCTTGACGACAGCAGCAAACTGCTTAGATATCATGACCAACGTCTAGGCTCAAAGCACTCTACGCGGTTTTCAAGCTGTAGTATTCCTCTGAAGAAATTCCGCGAGCAAGTAGGTGTGGTTGCAGTGATGAAGGCCACGCTCGTTCTTGCATTATCGACGCAACCGGAACTTGCCAAGGGAAGCATGTGTGATGAACAAGTCCAGCGAGTTAGGTATAGTCCATACGAGGGGTATGGGGCCCTAAGGACATCCAACAGCAGCACCACTGAAAGCACCGACATTGTGTCGAAGGCATTGCCTCCGCTACAACAGATGCTTTCACGTGACTTCGCGAAGGTGGCTGAAGGATGCAGGGCACTGGGCCGACGAATCAACCCTCAAACATAACGGGTATGTCGACTGGAACTTAATCGCAAAACGTCCTGGAAAGTTATTTCGGGTGTATTAGCGTCAAGTACATGAACGCTCATGCGATATTAATGAAAGCACAGGTTGAGAGTGATATACCTAAATCGTTCATCATACCTGGTACCTGGTAGTGGAGAAGCCGCAAGCATATAAAAATGTATACAAATAGGTCATATTGGTTTTCTTGGCGCTGGCCTTTGGTGAAACTGCGGCGTAAACAATGAAACTTTACAGTCATGCACAGTAACTCTGATGCACGCTTGCCCGAAGTACTTGAAGCGGTCGTGAACGGACTGGACAACTCTTGTCAATGTTGGTGGGCTAAACAAGGATGTCAGCAAAAAATGAAACCACCATTGACGGTCGTTGTTTTGACAATGTCAGCAAGAAACAACCTATAACCAGTGATGACGAACAAGATGCCTGCTTTTGCATACAGCGGAGTGCGGCGCTGCAACTCAGGACACGAATCAGGACACGTATCAAAATCGTTATATGCATGTCATGCGCACCAAACGTCAACATGCAACTTTTTTTTCCGAATCAAAGCGTTTTTGTTGAGAGGTTGGAGGTGATACACATCTGCAAAAAACCGAAAGGCAATCGAATCGAGGGTTCATGGTGGTGATGGCGAGGGGAGCGTTTGCAAAGAAAAAACTAAAACATCAGGGACCAGATTGCTACTATGGGTCTGCCCGAAACATGAACCAAACAAAACAATACGAAATAAAACACTCGAGGCCCCTTTGATAGCGTGAATGATGGGCAGTGACATAAATAAGCAAATATACCTCAGGCCTAAGTAATAGCCTTCCGACATGAAGAAATTACTCAATCATCTCGCATATGGGGCACGAGGGCGACCCTGATTCTAGGGGCAACCGCTCGCGTTGCCAGGCGGGAACAACCAAGATACACACTCATTGAATCGATGGACGGGATTGCTAGCCTATAGTGGAAAACGGACTCAGAGGCCGTTTTGTCGGTTTCACGTTGTTCAAGCATTGACGTATTCAACATTGTTGCTGAACATTCCAGTCGGTGGGACAGAACGACAACACGCCGCCTGGATAGAAATTGTCCGTATTCGGAGACCTCGTAACGCAAGGTCTGCGCTCTGTTGCGAATTTATCTTGCGTTGATTGTATTAATAAAAAGTGAGCGTATGTACAAAAAGGGGCAATCTTTGGTCGCAGCACAAGTTTCTTATCACTTCGTTATCAACAACCGACCATATATCACGAGTTTAGGAAGGCTCGCTCGAGTGTTGAGCCAACAGTAGCACACTGGAAGTTCAACGCCAGCAAACTGGCGACTAAGAAGCCATGAAAAGTATACCTACGCTAATGGAAAAACAATGCAATATCCATAAAAAAGATAGACAGTGTAGATCGAGCGGGACCAACCTTTATCCACTATTGCCCACGACCACAAGATCACTATGCAACGTCCACACAGAAACTACACACTATAGTGGAATGTTTTGTATTCAAAAAAATATTCCCCTTAGTAGCCCTTGGTACATGCTGCTAGCGCGGGGGCGCGGAAAGGTGGGTTTTGTCAAGGTGCGATGCCGTGTAGGGTTTCAACACCAGACTACTCTATGACGGTGCTGGGTCCGCGGTAGTTACGTCTCCTGGTTTGCGGTTTCGGCTGACTTTGACGGATGGGTAGCTAAATAGAGTTCACGCAGTTGAGGACAAGCGAAATAACCGGAACATCATTCGCAGTAAACCTTCGGGATTAAGTAGTGGCGGAGGGTTGCGGCGATGACCGAATAGTACACAACGCTATACCAGCGCCCCTAGACGTTTTGCGAATACGGAGGTCGAGACGCATGCTTGTGGACGACCCTAGGTTTTTGTTGACGACGACACTGCATATTTATATCGTGCAAAAAGGGTTTTACTGTTTCATGGTGTCTCGGACTGTATTCAATATGTGCCCAATCTCAACCGCGCGAGACCAATCGGGTTCTACGTAACACTCAAACTAGTGATACGATTCAAATAAACGCGGTGCACGACTGACGGCCATTGACAATTTAGTTCGTGTTGTTTATCGACGAGCTACGCTGGCCTTTGAAGATGAACGTGCAATCATTGGCTGCTTACCCTATTTGCCGTTGACACGAAGAAAGCACCAATACCAATCGAATACACGGTGATGAACGATGGTCCGCCGTAATAGTTGTCATTAAAATATTTGCCGCACCCTAGGCTGTATGCACATAACGTTCAGTTACCACGGTTAATGTAGTGTACGATTGTGAACTATTAATAGGTGAACTGGTAAGTGTACTGTTTATACGCTGCGGGTCATCTTAGAGGATAAAGTGATCAGCACACGTACATCTACCGACCTCGGTACGCGTTGAGGAAGCATGCGTATAAGGTTAACCTAATGGTCATCCTACCAGACTCTTGGTGGTTCGAATATTCATGGAAATCATCCAACAAACGAGCGTATCCGTAGGGCAAAAGCTCAAGAACCGATTTGACGGCAGGGGTTGACAGCAAAACACCCCGCCTTGCAGCTAGACCGGAGAGCGGTTATCGGCACCACACACATCATGGAACTCTCCGGGATCGCATGGAAGAGGCCTTATTCCACTCGAACACTGGCCGAAGGAGTTTTATCTGGAACCTTCGTTTCGAAAACTCACCAATGACTAACTATCCCTCAACCGCGATAACGGTTGTAACGATAAGTCCCGTAAATGACTCACTTTGATCGAGCGCAGCAGTTTCGCCTTACGCTTGTACCGGTATCTCTACCTGTGCGTGTCGTGAACGAATAGCGTTCATCGGTCTGTCCTCCGTATGTGATTACTTTGAAGCCTGATACTATTTCAGGCACAGGGGGTGAAATTTAGCCTATCCACGGTGACAAATAACGGTCGAAAAACAAAACCAGGAGATGTTTACCCGGGATTGCCATTACAGGGACAGGTGTAATGTATAAGGGGTTTGCTGTAATACATGGTATGCGGTCATTCCGACGGCCGGCTGAACGCCTAGTACGAGACGCAACCACACGAGCATAAGCACTGTGAATGGAGAGAACTCAGCACATGGGTGTGAAGGTTTACCACCACCGAGCTGAAAACTGGGAAAGCTGAGTGGGCTATAAAACTTAGTGTTCACACAACTTGCGAATGTATACCAGTTTTGTTATCGATCGCGGGCTTGATGGGGATCAAAAATATTTGTAGAGCGGCATAAGCTTTCAAAAGAAATTGAATACGGATGCCAACCAAGTTAGACGCAACATGGTACCACCTTGTTGAGGGAATTCATCAACATAAGCAAGAAGCGCCACTATAGATCTTCATGCTCATGCCGTTGTTAACGAGACTGTTACAGGGTGACAATGGTGTATGTAGTTATGCTGAATGTTAGCATGTTAGGGGCACAATAAAGACCACGTACGGACTCCACACAGTTCGTACCATGTAAGCAGAAACTGAAAATTATGAAAGGAACTAGCCTTGAGAGAGCATGAACGGGTAACCAGGAGTGGTATGCTCAAATTCCAACGAGCCGAACGGCTCCAGGCGTACGGAAGGTAATTAAAAAGTAGCCCAATATAGAGGGAGGGACCATGCGCCGGCATCCGTCATTGATGCTATTGACTGCCTGGATATTATATTCCTTGCTAGTATAATCGACAAACGGACGGGTTCGTAGTGAGCGTAGGAGCAATGAATAACGAGGATGCAGCAGGCACTGTTTGCTATATATTTTTGACAAATATTTCAAGTATGGATATGGGTCTTTGATCACCTTGGAATCTTTTTGGCGGGTGCCCTGGTACGTGGGGGGGGAAGGGGGGATCTTTCACACCATCCTAACTATTTTGTGTGTAGTGCTAATGGACGGTGCGTAGTCTAATTTGTGTAGCTATCTGTGGTAAGATACGAAAAATGAATATAATCAACGCGTCGGTCTCGGCTGTGTATACTTCGCAACGTAACTGTCGCATCGAGTTGGTGGGGAAGTGAAGGATGAGCTGGATGACGGCCGGGTTCACTCGACGACGTCAACGTAACATTCGGCTTTCGAAACGTTTTTTGCAGGAGGACACACAGCATACACAATTTGACGGCGATACCGGCAACATGATATAGAGGGGTTGGTGGAGTTCTCCTCGGTCGTCGCAGGCGAGGCCGAAAAAGTGTCAACGATTAGCTTGCGCGTAAGGAGGCTTAGTGGACTAGAGCAGGTGAACCGAAGGCGACCCGGGTGAAGCATCATTCCTTCGACACCGATTGAAGCCACGACGAAGGTCCCGTCGCAGCCCCGACGGTAGCCAAGCACCCGAACATAGTAACTCAGGGGCGACTCCCTACACTACAGGACCGGAACCGAGGGTGAAGTCAACTGCTGGAGGAAACACCTGCTCAACACCGCACTAGAATATACCCTGTGATCGTGAATGCGTGGCTTGCATTTGCCAACGAGTGGACGATACCTAAGAGAACCATGAGATACAGATGGTCGACGACGGCGGATGCAGAGGCTCAAGGATCTATAGAACATGCCGTCGAGAACGAAGGGGAGTTGAGCGTGCGCATGCCGATCATTTCACCAAACCTCTTGATGGTTGGTTTTAAAGTATCAACAATACAAAACGGTGGCGCAAAAAAAACGAATACTGAGTTGGACAGTCACACAACGACCAGTGCATCTAAAGCCACGACACCCCCTCAAGGACGAGACAAATTATTCCCCGTCGGACTGTGGTCCCGTTTTGAGGATACGCCACTCAAATCCTAAGACGTGTGTTCCCAAAGAGTGACGTCCTCCAAAGTGTTTCGGGTAGTGAGGGTTTACTTCGAAGACAAAAATGAAGGCTTCATTGTAAAGACAAAATGATCGTGCACACAAATGCTAGACTTGTGAAAAAATAGTTCAGCCGTGTATTGAATAGAAACATTTTCAAAGAAGTGCCGAAATCACTCACCTCGTTACCTTTAGTTGAAATTATATCTGCTGCTTCCAGTCAACGTAAGTCGAAGCTTTTTCATCAGAACGTCGCACAGGTTGTTGTTCGCGCGAAACTAGACGCCGGAATATCCATGAAATAAACTTCTGGGGGTAATGACCTGTCAAGGACGATAGCTCGCCCCAACCCAATAATCGACGGTCTAAAAGAGAGCGGACGCCAGTGTGGCCGGTACGTTGGTCGAAACCGTTGTAAATTACCGCGTGGAGCAGTTTGGGGCTGGTCGATGGACGTCACGGTAGAATTGGCCATGGTCGTTTACGAAAGTACATAGATTGCGAGATGAACCAAAACACGCAAGTGTTTCAAGACAGCACTGGGGACTAACCTTGCCAACAACAACGTCGGAAGACAAACGTATCAGACAGGTTTTTCTACAAAACGCAGCCACGACAACAGTACTCTGGCAGATATAGGAGCAATGGATATGGCGCAGGAGACGTCACTTACGAGCATTGTCTTGTGAACGCATCATCTGACATCTTCACGACCCACGGTTTAGGACTGCCGTAGGTCCGTCAGAGGAGGGCGAGCCTCGAATAGACCGCCCGTCAAGGAAAGCTGAGCAAACATCGATATGCCCAGGGTAGTTATCGGGATTTTCATAGGGCGAAGCGGGGAGGCCCTATATTTTCAGAGATGCAGCAGGCATGAAACTGTGTTTGCTGTATCTTCTTATCTTGCGAATGTTGTCACCTCTCTTTCAAGATCGAATCTGAACTCTCAAAACGATTAGGAACACAGCGGACTCTATCGAGCAATCCATTGTGGATATTTCTCGCCCTTTCTCGTCCTTGACCCCAAACTCCGCCACCAAAATCATATCCGACATACATGTATTGATGTGTCACGTCTTGAGGAGCTATTTTTGCTGATCCTCCAGATAAAAAACACAGGTACGCGTAACCCTGGATGGTGCCAATACTGCACTACTAGACATCTCTCTCTATGTCTCTGTGTGTGCCTATTGAAAAAATCGCCCGACGATAGTACTGAAGCGGGGTTTCAAAATTATGTTTCCTTTTCTTCTTGAAATGCAGGCCAAAAAATACTTGTTTTTTGTGTAACACATGTTGAGTATCTCGATCGAATAAACTACAAATACTGCAGTTCGGAACCGTTGAACCAGACGCTCCTTTTTTCCCAACCGCTCTTTTTGACGTTTCGCATTTTCGGGGATAAGTGTCCGGCCGTGGTTTGCTTAGTGCACACCGTGGATTGTTCCTGCTGATCAACCGTGAGCAAATACAAAAACCCTCGTGTTCGAGATGCACGGGTGTTGTGTGATATATGTCCACCAAAATAATTACTGCTTGTACGAAAAGTGATACTTATATCGCGGAAGCAGATTGATATATTGTTTTTCTTGGAATTCCTTCCTTAGCACTGGCTCAATGCACTCAAAGGACAACCACGAACACAAAAAATCAGCCTCACTCGCCCCTATGTCGGAACGGCATAAGAACTAGCGGATAGAAATATTTGTCAACTTTTGAGTTTCCAATTTCCCTCCATGGTCATAATGAATCACATGCCTAGTATGGAACATACCGTGGCATGCCGGTCCTTGAATTGTTTTGGCATTTCTTATGTTCCCTACTAAAGGAACAGGTTTCGTTCAAGGAAATTGGTCTCGCTAGAAAACCTTTACATCCGTAGAGTCGATTCCTAAAACAAAAGGCGAGTTCCTCTACGGTTAGGATTGGTAGCCATATATCATCCAAGCTCGAGTATTCTGTAGCCTCGTTGCGCGCATCTCTTGGATCGTTCAAGGGGGGGACGTCCCGTGGTATTCCGATCAAAGTCGATCTGTCATTGGAGGGGAGAGACCATTCCTACTAAATATTGTGGAATATATGTGTGACCATGTTCGTGACAAAACCAACCGCGAAATATGCCATGGGTCCTCAACATTGCGGCGTTTCCACTTCGACAAGTCAACCAAGATATACCAGAGCTGATAAAGCAGTGCCATCTTCAATTTGTACAAAACGATGAAGAAGTTTCTCGGACCGTTCACGAGCAAGAACAAGCTTCGCGACTTCAAGTGTCTACACCAGACATATCTCTCAGAGGTTGAAACGCGGCTGTGGCCATCACTTCATCAAAGTGGCTCCGTCGGCACACCGACAGCGACCAAGGTCATGGGTGTACCTGGCGGAATGTAGTTTGTACATAAATATCAAAATACGTGTGGTCAACTCGGATGAACACTGTTCCAACGATTCGCAAACGAGTGATCACAAGAACAAAAACATACTTATACAAACAATCGTACCGTCGATCGAGTAAGAGGCGCTCACACAGATTCACACCTCGTGCAGATCAGCTAACGATCACTTGAACTAGCCAAATCACGAGCCTGCTCGTCGGTGAGGAACGTGAGCTAAAACAGCTGCGCATGTATCCTGCCTTGAATCAGAGGAGGACAGCTCATCTGCACAAATATGTCTAAAGGGATATATGGCAGCTGCATGTGTTGAATAGCCCATCTCCGAAATTAGGTATAAGAGCTACATGCGCTGCACATTTCCCCCCCGGCTTGAGCTATAGGTGGTTGATCATCTTCACCTGTTTTCAAAGCTTGAGCTAAAGCCAATAGTCCATCAGCACATATTGTTTCAAAGCTTGAGTTATAGTGAATTGCCTATCTGCGCATGATTTCGAAGCTTAAGCTACAGACGGCAACTCATCTGAGCACATGTTTTCAAAAACTTGAGCTATAAGAGAAAACGAGATAGATGATGGGCTGTGCAATCAAGCGACACGTGACTAATACAAGGAAGCAAAACATAAGAACATTGGCGGAAACAACTATATACTCGAGTATGAAGTTTGTACGAACCAGGTACAGTATGTTATACCTGGTATCGAATAAGATCAAATCTGGTCGACACCCGGCAACACTTTTGTTTTTTTGACAACAACAGCTATAGCAGCTGACAGTTGCCACCACGCACACCATAAGAATCGCTCGCACAAAGCAAACCTGCATAACAGAGCAACACCTCTAGCATGCCCACGACCCGAGGTAGCAGCTCTCGCCGCTTTTCGATTGTAGACCAGGCCGGCGACGGGCACGAAGCGGATCAATCGATCGATGTGGGTCTCATTATATACGCCATTAAATGTGAATGAGGGCGACGATCAAACGCAGGCTGAAGGCAAGGTGCGTATTTCAGACGTTGTGTGACGTTTCCCACCCAGACCAAGATGCTGCTGCTCGTTCTGCGTCATCCAAATTGTATGACTCTCTGAAGTAGGTGAAGGCTGGGGGGCTGACAACTGTAGTCGTAAGGTGGCCGCACAATACATGTATAAGGCGAGCTGTACTCGTAGCTATGCAGGGTTTCATTACTTGTTTAGGTGTTAATGCTTGTAAACCCCACTCACACAAGCACAGCAATAACGATGACCGTACAGCATATTATTGTTTGTCGTCGGCGGCTGATGTTTATATGCTTTTTGGGCAACTGCCGTTTCCCTTGTTTCCAATTGAATTAAAGTACCGTACATGACGTATGCTCTGAATGCCTCGCTTGTTCAGCGCTCCTACTGCATCTTCTCAAGGTGCGCTCGCCATTAGGAGATCAAGGAGACAGCCAATCGTGGCATACCACTGCCAAACTAGTTCAGCTGATGCGACGTGCCCGGCAAAACGGCTGCCCGGTCGGACGAGAGCGGCTTCGACGACTACGCAGGAGTAGGTTCAAGCTTTACGCTGACGCCTTCGGGATAAACAGGGGCAGCGGGAGATCTTCTGGGTTTTACGCTGTGATGGGACTTCATGTGTTCCCTGCGCGTTGTTTTCGCGATGTAGAAATTTGTTCGTTTCTGTCTGTTGGTCTCTTCCTCCCACCTTGTAGTGGCTTCCAACCACGGAGGTTGCGTTCAAGGAACGGCTTGTACAGGATTCAGATGATGTCGATATAGCCTCATGAATGAGTGGTGAGAGCGAGGGTTAATTGCGTTATTTTTTCGGCGAGTCGCAGCCCCCGACTAGCAGCAGAAAGTATATCGATCAAGTCCATGCTATTTGAAAAATGAATCAAAAAGGAGTTTGGAATAAATGTTACGAGCCAAAACTACATTGATTACGGTAATGCAGTCGGTTGTACCACCGTTGAAGTGTGATTTTCATGGTCAGCTCTAAATACCATACTACTCGCACTCGTCGCCGGGGTGGGCGATTCCAGCGACATTTTTTGCACCCAAGTGTTGCCGAGAAAGAGCTACAAATAGCTGCCACTTCGAAGAACATGAACTCTAATTACGTTTTGGGGGAGGTGAGCTATCCGCGATACCTCATTTGAACATGTTCTCCCCGTTTGAATTTTAGGCTGTGGCTCATCTGCACATGTTTCCGCGAGCTTAAGCTATAGGTGGTAACTCAGGGCAGGGTTTACAATCGGGGAGCAAGGATATCAAGGGGTATTTTTTACTTGAAAATCACGTAGCGTGTTCTGCATCTTGAAATCGTGGTCCGCAATTGGGGAATCTCCTGGTTGGATCCAAACGCAACGCCGCCGTGTTTTTCGCCAGTGTTGTCCTGTTTTGACAGCGGTCGTGGTCCTGTTTTGACAGCGGTCTTGGGTCCTGTTTTGACAGCGGTCTTGGGTCCTGTTTTG
>JBBMHQ010113746.1:0-20931 GCA_037834295.1 Postelsia palmaeformis
AGGTATTCTGTGACGTAAGCGCTGCTTCAAAGACAGTTCGTTGCAGACAAGTAAGGCTGGGCTTATTATTTACGTACACCTGTCAAATTTTCACGGCACGCAAGTGGCGGGCGTGACCAAAGAATCGCGCGCAGGCTAATGAGCATCACCAGGGGAGCTTCGGTCTCACGGCTGACCTGTCTTCGTTAATTTTTCCATGATGCATAGCATCAAAGCTTAATCCGCCTGTCTTCCGTTCCGCCCGTTGGCAAAAACCACTGTAAATATTCGTTCCACTTCAAACCGGATACACCCACGTGAGGGGGGTGATATGCTGCCATGGCCTTCGTTGCCTCTTCGCTGCCATGATGACGTACTGCTGTGTAAAGCATACCATGGGACAGCAAAGCGGTGGTCACGTGGTCTGTACTCTGTACCCACCGTAATCGTTCGAGGTGATTGTCTGGCGAACTTTTCTGATGTTCCGCAACTCAGGCCCTGGTGTGTTGCACGGGTCGAGTCAGTCGTGCCCCACACTGAAAGGCGACTCAGGCTCTCGCTGTGCGTCAATCCGCTTTGTATATGGAGTGCAAGCCTGGAACTCCAAACGGGCATTCGGACAGGTATTCATTCGTGGACAGGTCTGGACCTTTGTTTTTCTCGAATACTTCTTGGGACGCAAACAGCATTCTTGCTGATGCGGTTCCTCAACAACGCATCACGGTTATGTTTCACTGTTATTAATATCAGTTTGCTCCTCCCCGTAAGTATAAAGGGGTCTTGGCATCGTAGACAGGCGTCTGTATGTGGACGTCCTCGAGGCCATATCATGGGTAAGGGGTAACCTCCATATGTTTCAAGGCCCAGAACATTGAGGTGCATCGTCTTCGCTAGATACAGTCCAACTCCTGACTCGGGAGGCGCTTCCTTGACGGTGGAAGGAATGTATGGGGCGCCATGCAACCCTACGACGATATTCCTTTCTCGAGCGCCACCTGGCAGGTGCCCGACCGGGAGTATGGGTGTTAAGAGTGTGCTTCGGGGGGGCACCAACCAAAATTTTCCATGCATACCACTCGTGTGTCACTGTAAGTGCAGTGGAGTGTCCACGATTACACCTCAAGATTCGCCATATTTCGGTACGAAGGGCTACACGCACAGTTCACACTCTACAGACACAAAAGCGCTTGTAGAAGTCCTGTGTTAGCAGCGGCGCGGTAGTGTCAATACTGAGCCCGCCATGATACTGCATTTTTATCCCCCTATCATCAGCTGTGCCACGCATTATTGACATGCAGTAAGGCTCCTGCGTTAGCACCCGCACAGTCGTCTCAACATTAAACCCGCCATAAAATTGCATTTCTATCCCCCTATGATTGCTGTGCGACCTTTTTATTGACAGGCAGCAAGATGAGGAGGTTCGCGTTGCTCAACGTTTACGTAGACACGCGAACACTCGACCACGACCACCACCGCTTTACCCTTCTCGTGTTTTCGTGCTCAAGTTTGCGCAGAGTGGCAGGTGATAATAACAGCACATTTAGACCTGTGTGTGTGAGTGCCGTATTTGTCGAGAACATGAAAGGACCTGCAAACTGCGTTGGCGTTGCTGCCATCATCGCTCTCGGACCCCCCCTTAGAGCAACTGGGCGGACAACGAGACAAGGGACGACGGGAAGCGACTCAATTTCCGGCCTAGACGAGCCATGATCACCGGTGGGAGAGGCCGTTGACGCCAGAGCTTCGCGAGGTTTCCGCACAGGCGACGATGAGGCCGCTATCACCGACGATGCTATTGACGTCAATGGTGGCGTGAGTTACCTTTGTTAGGCTAGGGGGTTTCCCTCAACAGAGTACTTTTATTTGGATAACCTGCTCACCTCAGGAGCTTTAACTCCACCCCCAAGCACTTTTAATAGTGTTAGGACGGGAAGTGGCGAGCGACGTAGTGGGAGTAGGTGGTATTTGGGCCCCTCACTCTTTCGGTATCAATACCAATGATGCTAATCCACGTCAAAGTGCCCAATCGCCTACTGTACATGCGCAACACATTATTTTTCGCGCTGTATGGCGCAAAGAGTTCGTATCCAGAAACTATTGCGAGCTTTCGTAAGAAAAGGGCCTTGGTAGGTGCAGCGCTCAATGTGTATTAGTCTCGTCATATTCCATCTCTAGGACCTCTGTACTCCACCCAACAAGTATGTATGACGGTAATAAAACTGAACCAACCCTGACGAACAATCGGATGGGCTGGCCACCCAACGCGTGAATGTGTATAGCCATGTTGTGAAGTAACTCGTCTGGTTCAGAAACAAATGACGATTGGGTACGCAGGTGGCTAAGACCATTCCCTTGAACAATGTGACCGTCATCTTATATTATGGATACATTTGTGAGCGTCGGTAAAACAGCGTCAAACTAAAAGCGCTCGGGCAGAGTTTTTCTGAGGTTTTGTCGAAGTCTCGTCGAGTAAACGAAATTGACCGCTTTTTCATTACAGAGCGGATTATGTGTTCCCGGATGCTCGAAGTTACGCGCTCCAAAACAGGGTTTACCCTGAGCGGAGAAGGTGCTCAGGGTAATGGATCTGGCACAGAGCACAGGTAGTAAAGGAGGCTTGTACCGTCACACGAGCAGCCCGAGACTGACACGGTTTCGCCGCTACAGTTCGGGGCGACATGGCGCACCACCCTCTGGAACCAGTCGGGGTTTGGCTCGGGATTCTTAGGCGGCGAGGAAGTAGTGTCGGCTATATCAGCAGGTAAGGGAGGCGGAGTATGCTTTTCCAATCTTCTTACAAAATGAATACAGGGGACCCACCGTAGCAATCATATGCCGCGTGACGGTGACGAGGGCTTTCATGGCGTCGAAAAAAAAGCGAGGCGGACACCCCATTCACCAGCGTGTTGGGGCAACTGGGCGCAACAACTTCCCGTTCGGCTGCTGTGAGGGGGCCACAAGTGCTGCTGTAAAGCAGCTGTACAGCAGCAGGCGAAGCGAAGTGAGCAGGAGCCTCACAATAGATTGAAGCACATCACGCTGCACACGAACAAGAAGCACACAACCTCGGGCTGGGTGGCGGCTTGGAGAACAGCGACGGTGAAGTGCATGTTGGAGTGATGGCGCGGCGGGAGGGGCAGGCCGGGGCGAAAGGGGGTGAAACACGCGGCGGTCGGCTGCGCGATACCTAAAGCTTTCTGTAAAAAACCAGGAGGTTTGAACGCAGGTCCACGTCCTCCGACACTAATCGTTTGTTTTTCGATTTTTTCGAAATGTTGAAAACGCCCACCATGAGCGCCCGCCCCGGGCATGTATTGGCGCTTGTCAACATTGTCGTACTAAATCGGAAATAAACATCCCTGGTAAAAGAGGTCTCAGGGCCAAAAATGATGGGAAAATCAATCAAGAAAACAATCAAAGATGGTATCCACGTATCCCTTGGCCACCCCGGGGATGTTTCCAGACCCCCCCCTCCCCCCCACAACTGCGTTTTTTTTTTTCCCCATGCTTGTGATGCTTGCTGCTGTACCGCTTTATTTCGACTTGCAGGCACTCGATCGATGAAATCGAGCTTATGAATCCCAGTATTTTTTCACAGATCGAGCTTTTGAGTGTTGTGGGAACCTGGGCATTATTTTCCCTTTTTTTTCCCGAGACTATCTATTGAAGACTGTAGCCATTCTCGCGAGATGTCGACAGCCTCTTGATCCGGTACACCAATGGTTTGCGTTGATCAAGGCCTCCGCAAAAAGGTGATCACGGGTACTTTAGGCAATCGGAGGGCGGGAGGGGGCTGTTCACCTGTTTAGTTTGGGAGAATCGTCGGTGGATAATTTTCGCCCTCGACATCTCGGCCTCTACACTACACAAAATTATGCTCTTCAGGCGAGCCCCCGTCGATCCAAAATAGTGATATCACATCCCATCCCTAATAATGCGAGTGGCGAGTGTCGAAGCCCCATCTCTTTGCCGGCCTCTATCGGAGTGCGGGTGCTCGACCGCGGGGCTCGGTGAGGGGAGGTGTAGTGAGTGGAGACCGGGGAGTATCCCGTCGGAGCTTGACAAAGGCTACTCGCCGTTTCATCCTGTGAACTTCTTCTTATCGGGCTACACTCCCCAAAAGGGGAATCGATACTTGAGAAGAGATAGTGGTGGCTATTTGGTCCAGGGGCGTACCCCATTTGTTGAACAGTTTTGGCAGAAGAAAAGGAAGAGAGCTCGTGCTCATTTGTTTTTGAAATCGAGGCAGGTTTCAATCGGCCGCACATCCCCGAGGGAGAGCCTCCCCCATCCATAATACGAACACTCGCGATGATTGTGCGCTCAATAAGTGTTTCCCACATAACATGCTTATTCAAGTGCAGGGGAAGGGAATGTGGCTGTTTATTGTTTGATGGTAATCAGTACCGAAATCGACCGTTCCTGACAAATGAGTGCGATCAATGACTGCCACTCTATAGGTTTGGACGCACCCCTGACTCTTTGGGCCATGGCCTGAGCGTGTGTGTTGCCTTCTAAGAACGACTAATCTCTAGATGTGTCAGCTGGTATCGACCCGACACGTATATTACTTGTTGTACGCGTGGGCAGCATCACCACCGTGCAGCTGTCTCTAGCCTCGCGTTACCGACTTCAGGCCATGATGATCTCACGACGTCAAGAACCTGCGTGTCGCGGTAGAATTGAAGGGAGCCCATACACAAACCGTTTTAATCAGCGCCCTCGTCAATCGAAGAACTCATGTTTTCTAGGACCTTCGCTCTCCGTCTTCCGTGTCTTCAGCAAAATCCATGCGTGTGGTGCGCAGCCCTTGGGCAGGGCTACGAGGGTCCTGAGGCAAAGGGGTGACTGAGCTCGAATCGAGTACGACGCTTTAAAGGGCACGCGCCACTTGAACAACATTGACCGCTCCTCGGCGGCTTCCTTCCACAAGACGCTGCCGCACGACAAGTACGGGCAGGTGCGATCTTCCTAGCTTGTCCACAGCCTACCAGCTACTGTCAACAATGATACATCCCCACAATCCCTTGTTACGCATGCCACGATGGG
The DNA here is from genome assembly GCA_037834295.1 of Postelsia palmaeformis. Lineage (NCBI taxonomy): Eukaryota > Phaeophyceae > Laminariales > Laminariaceae > Postelsia > Postelsia palmaeformis. The sequence continues at coordinate 5,029 of JBBMHQ010113746.1, forward strand.
TCTAGCCTCTACAGTCGCGATTTTGGGACTCCTCATTTGACGCTTTCCGTTTACTTAGACCAACTAGAAACACGACTAACGAGAATGGAACACCTTTGCTTCGACGTGCAAGAAATACTTTGACGAGTGAACCGTGATAAACTGGCGGGACATCAGTACCTGCAGTAGGAATATGCGATTCATCATGGGGGAGAGCGTTTACTTAAACCAACTAGAAACACGAAAAACGAGAATGAAACACTTTTGCTTCGACGTGCAAGAAATACTTTCACGAGTGAACCGTGATAAACTGGCGGGACATGAGTACCTGCGGTAGGAATATGCGATTCATCATGGGGGAAGAGAACGCACTGTGCTGAACAAACACGCACTAATATTTATATATATATATATATATATATATATTTAGACAAACGTAATCGCCAGCACCAGCACCGACCATGGCGGCAGCGGCGACACCAACATGCGCGGCAGCAGCAGCAATGAAAAACCCAAGGCCAACATGTCGGTGTAACCCTAGAATCCTTTGTACATGTACCCGCGTTTGTTTTGTGTTTCCTGATTCACCAGCTCGAAATTTGGCACTCTTTGATACGAATATGCTGTACCTACCTAACATGTGTCCAGCCGGGGTTCTCGAAGCAGGCACCACTACCGCTACTGCCGGGTGACATATCTAGCAGAGCTTCTCCGTCGCCTGATCAGTTGGATGGTGAACCGGAGAATACCACCTACGGCGTAATTCAGGGAAACTACCCGAGCGTTGCTGTGAACGAGAATATTGTGCCTACGGGTACTCTTCGAGTTGGGTTTCGCTCGGTAAAACCTAAAAGGCGAAACCGCTAAGATCTTTCACGGTTCTTTCATATTTTTTAATCACGTACGGGCTAACTATGTGCCTACGAACGTTGCCGTACCTGGCTCAACCAACTCTGAACAACTCACAACTAAACCAGCACAAGAAGGTTTCGGTAGCCGGTGTGCACGAACAGAGCCCGCCGGGGCTGGCATTTGCGCCGGGTGCGTAAGGCGAAGTGGACAAACGCGGCCGACACAAATATAGAGTCACAGACAAACTTACAGAGAATCTAACACCAGGGCACCCAACACTCGTACGATCTGCTCTAATGAGGATGTTTTCCATTCGAAAATCGAGACAGAGTGGTTCACGCTCCGCGCTTGCGTGTCTCTTCGCAATGAATCCGAGATTATAAATGCTTATCCCAAAATGAAGAGTAGCAATGTAATATTTTCGGAAACTTAGGCCCATTCTTTTGGGACAGCGTTTTCCCCAAAATTTCCAAAGTGCTGAAAACAATTTGAGATTTGTTTCGATCCACGCAGACGTTCTGGCACTAATCGTGAAATTCTCCAGAAGCAAAAAAAACGAGTTCGTTATCATTTCAATGCTCCGACAAAAAAAACGGAAGTCTGAAAAATTGCGCGAAAACAATATCGAAAATTTGGAAAAGAGGCTCTCCGATAGACCCATCCATTATTATCTAAGAGCGTTTTTTCCATCATCGACAGAGTTCGGAAAAAAATGGATATATACATCAATATACGGAGGCGTTCTGTCACTTTTTGTGAAATCTTCCAGAAGCAAAGAGAAACAAGTTCGTTAACATTCCAATATTTCGACAATTCAGTGTATGAAATATGGAAGCATGAAAAATTGCGGGAAACAACTGTCATAAATTTTGGGTAAAAAACTTTCTGATAAGAATGACCCTCACTGGAACGAGACCATTGAGGTAGCTTTTGTGAATATCGATATTGGCTGGAATTGTGTGCGAGACCATCCAGTACCATGTATATATGCACAAGACCGTAGGAGGTGGTTCTACGACAACATATCCCTACAGGTTCAGGACACGAACATTGGTTTACCTTCTAGACGCACGATGTCGTATCATGATAATGCTGTTTTCACGATTTTGTGCAGCATTCTATGTAAACCTTGCGGGACTGCAGCCCTGTTTCGCGTACGAAATACCTGAAGTTCCAGTAGGTTTTGCCCGAAGCGGGGCTGCAGTCCAACAATGCGTATTAGTAAGGAACCGTGTAAGTCAGAAATGCTTTGTGAAAACATTTCTTACGTATCTCTCAACGGTCGGACGTGTTTCGCAGCTTTTGGCACGCTACTACTCGTCGCAAGCACCCCGCAAGGGTGATACCTCGTGCAGTGAAAAACATAGAGAGAACGCGCACACCCGCTTCGCATCAATTGTAGATATATTGGTACTACCGTGGAAAGTCCGTACATACGTACCTGGTACGGCCTACGCGAATCAAGCAAGAAACATATTGGGGCACATGTTCAAGCACACCCTCCCCAAACGAGGCGGGAATGTTAAATCTCTCAGATCGGCAGAGAAAGGTATAGAGGCAATGCTAGTGTCTCAGCGGAACCTTAGCTGATTGCGTCAGTGACGTGGCAAGTAAGATTCAAGTAATTCTCCTGAAGAACGCAGTGGACGGGCTGTAGGAAATCCACACATCCTGCCACTGAGAACTGACAAATCATCTCCGCGTAGATGATGAGGTATTATCAGGTTGTGAATGCCTAACTTGCGAAAGGAATCGGTTGAAACCTTGCAGATGGCGTATCGCGTGAGCATGGGGCCCAAGTACACGGTACTGCACCCCACGACCATCCTATACAATTGACGGAAAATGTTTGTTACACAAACATGCCAAATACGCCAGCTGTAAGCACGACGGATTGACTAGGTAGGACTCGACGCTGCAAGTTTCGAAAGACGTAGCGTGTAGCATTCGTATTTCGTATTTTCAGCAGTGTACTGAGTGGCGTTTCGTGGCGTCCATCTACGATGTGGCGATCACTAGACATGGGTATTTCCTTGTTTAGCATTGGCTTCACTGCGTGATCTCGCATGGGGTTGCTATCATTGTTGCCCTCGAACAAACCAACCGTTCGTACACTATTTCATTCATGCCCACAAAAAAGGCTATATCAAACTGGGAGAATGCCTCAGAGGGACAATAGCGAGCAGGCACAATACGTGTCAGATTTTGAGCACGTCGAACCTATCCGAGACACCAAATATACAAGTAAAAGCAGCGTTCGTATCCATCAACACACACATTGCACGTCTCGCCAGGGGGCGCTTATGGCCTGAAAATAAACAAGGCCGAAAAATATTGCATCAGATATAACTGAGAAACGACACGAAATCATATCGGTGAACGTATTGTTTACCTAGTACACGCGGTGTAGACACACGTACCTCAAATAACTCACGGTTCTGACTGTGAGCTGATACTAAGAGTGTTGTGAAGTACTGGCGTAGCCAGATATGGTGTACGCTTCAATGTCTCCCTGTTTGTTGATGCGGCGCCTCTCACGTCCAAACGCAGGTAGACGAACAGGTATTCAAGGCCCTGATAGCGTGCGTCTCTAGGAAAGTCTTGCCACGTGCGAGAAGGTACCCGCCGGCGACAAGGATGGCTCCTTGAGGCACCCCATCGGAGGAATCGCCGTTGACATGGCCGGACCCGCCAGGTACCATATTTACCGCAACAGCATGCGCAACGCCTCTCTGTTTGATGGTCCCCCCACTCCTATGCCAGTAGTCAGACCCCCCGTACAAGCAGTGGAAAAATGGATTCTGAGATATTTATACCGTAGACGTGTTTGTTGAGCTGCTGAATCGTTCCAGGAGCTTATCGGGGAGCACGAACCAGGTGGGTAAGAGGGTTGGGACGCCATCTTGAGGAAGTTATGCTGAACGGCCTAGCTTTCGAAAGAGTTGTGGAAGGCGCGCAGCCAACGGGCAAGAAACCATACACAGTGAGCGGTACAAGTGGCATCGAAGCGAAATGCCAGGCGTACCCATCTCGAACTGATAGCCTTAGGCCCATGCTAAGATACGGGCTGCTTGCGCTTCAGTCAAAATATTTACCACGGGCTGACTCCCGGACTGAGGAAAGCTATCCGACATCGATGGTTCAACGCATTATATAATCAACTTTCATGGTTAGAACCGCAGTCCTATATTCGGGACAAACCGCTCCATGCTAATATAGTTTGTCCCCAGAAAAGAACCGCGGTTCTCAAGGGATTAAGCCATCCAGGCGAAACAGCTATTGAAATCTCAGAGGTTGCGCTGCCCGCTGTTGGGCAGAGTACTAGCGACCGTAACTGGTCGCAAGTTGCGGCAAACAAGTATAAACTTCGTGTGTATATATTGGAACGAGCATGGAGTGCGTTGAGGAAGAAACTCTTTGTACAGTAACTACCGCGTCAAGACGCGTTCTACGATAGAGGTACCACATTTCAATCATTTGTTTTTCTGAATGATGAAGCTCGTTTACCCAAAGTAGTCGGAATGCCAATCTGATATCCGAAAGCTAAGTTTTTGTATACTTGGGCCATGGAGTTATTCATTTGGATACAATTTGATTTCTGCGGAAGTCAGTTTTCGGATAAGGCATGGAGCTCTTCAAGTCAACAGCGTCATAACACTTGGGGCGAGCCTCTACCGTAGAACGCCTTTTAAGCGAATGTTCGCCACGCTTTTAATCGTGGCTAGGCGAAGATACAATTTTGTCTTGACTTTGTGTTGAATACTCCACGCTGCTTGTCGTGAGGCGTCCTACGATAGGCGTCCACCCCACGTTGATTCAGGCTCATCACTTAAGGAGCTTCATACCTCAACCGAAAACTGACGCCAGTATTATTCGCACGGCATCCCTACGAATAATCCTAAGGCTCAAGTATACCGAAGCGTCTTTTTACGAAGCAAGGTCGTCGTTACTATTACTTTGGGTTGATTAGCACCGTCAATCAGAAAACATGTCAGCGAGAGTGTGCTACGTCTGTCGTAAGGCGCATTTCGTGTCCTTCGAAGATGTAGAACTGATTCGTTCACATTAAGTCAACCAATCGACTGCTGTGGATTCGTCTGTCGACCAAACGGTTCAGGCTCGAGCAAGCAGCTTGTTCGACGGTTCAGGATGTCTACTTGTGGCCATGTGACAAATAATATTCAGATTTTCAACATTTTTAGTATTTCGACGATTATGAGTCGAGAAGTGCGGTCAATCCGAAGAGAATTGGTCAAACGAAAACCTTGATTCTGTCTACAGCACGCCTCCAGCGTGGTAAATAAAAGAGGCACCCCACTCCCATCACGCAGCCTGTACCTCTGACGCATGCTGCTGGGGAGGTACACTATTTTGATTCGAGGAAAATATCGCAGGAGGAGCTCAATGTCTCGAACAAAAATACCATCTAGTTTTTGAGGCGAGCGTAGGTGCTATCTTACGTTCAACCCCAGGGCCTGAGCTTATGTAAACGAAACGTTTGCTGCACACAATGAAAAACAGCTAGAACGTCCGACGAATCTACGTCGAGGATGAGCCCCACCAATCCAAAAAGGGTTCAGCCAAAGGGTGCTACGTTTGTCGCAGCACGCACCCTCTAGACTCATTCCTCGCATACCGAACGGACGAACGGACGACAAGTTTTCCGTTCTTGCACAACTATCTCTGTCGTCGGTACACATTCACGCCGTCGGTAAGCCATTGCATTCATCATGGTGTGGGCGACAACCGCTGTAGGTCCACTAACATGTTTTCGTGTTGTATCGTTTTCCCCGGCATATACGATCCCGCGCTCCCTCGCGGATTGACGCCAGCTGCGCCTTGACAGTACCACCCGCACCATTGCTGGACTCTGAGGATTTGGTGAGTCCATTTCGAATGCGAGATGTGATCTGCCGGGGATCGACACTCAACATGTACGAGGTGGATGTCTTGGGCCAACAATACTAAAGGAGAACGTTTTTATCCTAAATGTTCGTTTCGGGCTGACCGGGCTTATCCCCTGAGAAGCACGACATTCTCGATATCGCATATCTGTCATATTCACTGCTTAAATGCTGTTTGTAGGCATACCTGCCCCATGTTGCCGTGACTGACGAGGGCTTCAAGCTGAGGGATAAGCTTCCCGCCGTCTTTGATGTACCTTTCAGTTTTACGAAATGATTTCGCGGTATACCCAGGCCTGGGGTTGTATGTATGACCATATGTGTTGCGTCAGAAAATGGGGGAATAGGGCGCTCCGCGAAGGAACAGTGTCTTCGCACACCGGGGGATATCGCATCGTCACCCAGTGACGGGATGAAACTTGTTCGATGGCTGTCCCTCTCTTGCTTTGGACCACATATTTGACTCGATAAGTTGTATTTTTTCAAAACCAAAATCACGTATTTTAGGTCTGCGGTTTATTGACCACCCACTTGTCGATTGAAAATCCATCGACGGTTGTACTCCTCCAAGCGCAAAGGCATCTTTACAAGATCATGTGTCCTGACTATGTTTCGCTGTCGATCTACTCGTGGCCCGTCGTCGCGTTGACCATGACGGTTTTGCGGCAGGTTCCATTGCGGCGTTGTTGAAGTTATTGACCGAGAGCATTAGGTCCATTTTAGCTTTTACTCTATACAGAAGGCGACCATAAAGCTATGTTACTTCACAACCCTTCCGCCAAATGACGGGGTCCTCGCGACGGCATAATCGGCAATGTGTTAGTAAGATGACAATTATTGCGGCTGTCTTCTTTCAGGTGCTCATTGAGTGGCTGTTCAACAATTCAAGCTCTATTTTATCAATGATGTCTTCTTTTTGTAGACGTAGATGGCCCTTCTCGGTCGATGCAGTGTGTGTCGCAAGAGTACATGGCGTTCATATACACGATAAATCGTAGCAGCATACCTGGTGCCATGTGTTGATCATAGTAACCCTCAACTCGAGCAGCACCAACGTGCCCTGAAGTTCACCGTACCCGAGGTACACCCGTGTTCAAACTATTAAGTACTCTTCGATCCTCGGCAGCCTTGGTGACAGCCCAGTTCTCACAGTCTCGCAGAGAGTATCTCCATCTACTTGATGGTACCACCCCCCGAACTAACCACTGCCTCGACCAACGTATGGTATGTGTGACACAAAAACAGGCAATGCCGATTTTTTATCGTACAGAGACTACCATTTTTTTATGGCGGTCGGTTTCTGTATGGGTCATGTGATATTTTCGACAAAGAAAGGGCGTGGGAGAAGATATTGACATATCAGAGCTGAGTTCCTGGGAAAAATATTTCTTGAGTGTATAGGCCAACGCTCCCGCCCTTAAAGTTATACATTTAGACCTATACGACCCACATTATTTTATGTGGTTTTGGCGTTTTGGCTAGTGATACCGTCTGACAAACCGGTCGTTCTTGCAGGTGAGGTCCTTGTGGCGAGGTTGATAAAGTTCGTATGTATATCGTTAGTGTAGGCGACATGATCCATTGCACATTCTCGAGAAAATATGCCCCACTCCTCCACCAACGTACGAATCGCGCGTTCCTCGTAACAAATCGATTTAATTTGCTGGAACTCGAAGGCTGCTCAAATGGCGGAACTGTGCTGTATGGCCTTGGCAAGGGACATGCCTTTCTCCAAGTACGGGCAAGACAAAGCAACAATCGCCGCTGCAGGTATAACCACGTATGCTACGGTTGTAAGTTGGGTTGGGCCAGTGCTAGAGTACATGGAAACCGAAGAAACAATATGCGGTGCTTCCCGACGTCAGCCTGTAAACCAAACAATTTTAGAAGAACCATAATAAGTGGCACGTGTGTGTTCATGTTTGCGTTTAGTTAGTCATACTACCCCGCTCCCCGTCTCCTGCCTGGTCGTACGACCAAGGCTATGCATTGTTTCGAGCCCCCCCCTGCGCGACTAAGAGCCTATTAATAGCGTCAGTCCCCGTATGTTATGTGGCTCCTTGCTTGCCGATTCATGTACCTCACAAAAGGAACAAACAATATTGGTTCGAGATATGGATACGAACATTCTTTACTCAGAAGATAACGGACGTACGTTCATGCATAAACGAGCCCATTCAGTACATACATACCAATCTAAGCTCGACCACCAGGATGGTTTCAACGTCAAGATGGAGGCTAGAATTCCTGATTTTCCTTCGGGGGTGGTGCACGTGGGCCATGTTACGTCACGGGCACCGCGTCGTGGCGTGGGAAAAAAAATATTGTGTGACGGATAGAGCTTCTCACGTGATAAACTACCACTTGGTATCAAGTACGGGATGAGGTCCTCATTCTTTACTTCCGTACGTCATGAATCCGTTAGAAGAAAAACGCCCGGTATATTCCTTGATCGCGTTGCGCGATACGTTTTTCGCAATGTCGTGCTTTGGATGGGACTCTGCGCCCTTCCAGGTGAAGAGCTTCTTGAAAAGGACACGACCGACTATGTGGCGTTGCCCGTTACATGGGGTCGATCTCTCACGGGTGGATATTCATATGAGAAGCCTGGTCAGCCAACCATGTGGACGATCTCAGTATTTAAACTGTGTCGGAAGGATAGGCCAGGACAATGTCACTCTGACGGCTTAGGCATCTAGGCGATTCGCGGATGTTGGCCTCGAGCTGTACGGCTTAAGCCGCTTTCATGCCTGGACAGGGGTCCCGTTTCAAAAGAATAAGCGAACGCGAGAGGGAACCAAAGTGTCGCCACTTGCATCGGGCTCACCGGAGGATTTGTCCACGAGTTAGTTGCGGAGTGAGTTATAGCACTGCCCAAAACAGAAGCCTTGAAATCAGCGTGGGACACCCCTACCGGAAAAAGTGGTCGCCGTTTTAGTTTGGATAGCTTTTTGTATCAACACTGACGTAGCTCCTCGTTAAGATAAGGGTTGCTTGATACAAAGTCGTTTCAGGCTACAGCAGCTCCTCAACCACCGGACTCTACCTTATCGTTTTGATACCATTTTTGCTTGTGGTGTTGGCTGTATGCCAAACGCCATCAACTTTCACGTTTAATCTTCCCTTTAAAAAAAACAGGTCAAATTTGAGGTGCGGACCTTATCGAATGAGGTACCTAATAATCACTTGGGTGCACTTCTATCCTACTGTAGCGTGTACCCCTGTTTTTCCCTCCATCCCAGCATATCTGCTTACTCCTACCCTCGGTTCGGACGCAATTCTTGTCGAAGGGAACCCCGTCGCGCAGTATATTGTCGTGGGTGGCACACTTTCACTGGTCCTAATACCAAGCAGTTTCTCGTCCGATACCGCGTCTACGAAAAAATCAGCAAGACGCGTTAGCTGCTGTACGACCTCCCTCCACGATACGCTTCCACACTAAGGCTTTATTCCGCAGACAAAATCACCTATTTATGGACTGACACGTTTAGACTGATTGAGCTCCTCGAGTGAGAATATACTTGTTGAAGAGGAAGTCTTTGACGCGGAGGTATTAGTGCGAAGACAAGATTATAACACCAGATGCTAGCTTACAGCAACACACGTCTTTCAAGTCGCGTTTCGAGTGTAAATGTAAAGCTCCATGTGATAGGAGGTCTGATACTGAGGCGCCGCACAAACAAGTGGGTCTCCCCACGGTAATCGCCGTCAACTTCCGCCACAATTCGGAACAGCCTTACCCACACCCTGAGTAGTGATACGGAAAGCGGGAACAGTTTGCTCGTCTAAATAGTTACTACGCGTTAATTATCAGATACTATAAGAGGCAGCTACAGTCACTCGGACCCAGTACGTGCCCAGCACGGTAGCGTCCACAGAACGAAATCGAATATTTTTATCAAGGAACGTAAAGCTCTGCATATGAACAGCGTGAAAAATTGAACAGAAGGTGCTCCACCCTAACTCAGGACTCGTCCCCATGTTCAACGGTCGACGGATAACCTTTTGATGACTAACACGCCTATGTTTGTCCACCGACAGACAACCTGGCTTTCATGCCCGGATTCGGACGCATGAAAGGAGTGGCTGTCGATGTCGACGGTAGGGCGGATCCCCAGACTCAGCTTTTCCGGTCCACTGCGGTCGGCGTTGAAACAGGGTCCATGATTTCGCAGGTGCGCTGTTTATTTCCGGTCGGCATTGGAACGAACCGGGTGATTTTTTGCCGGTGTACATGTGGTATGTGAAGTAGTATCGGTCAGGGTTAGATTCTTGTCTTTTTGCGCTGTCCTAAGCAAAAGCAGCCATGCTGTTCATCTATCATGTTGTTGCCCGGTCGAACTAAGAAGTATGCTAGTGGTGAGCGTTAGGACTTTGGTAAATTGTCGAACAATGAATGTTATCGAAAACCTGCAGCGCGATGAAAGTGGTGGTCGTAACGAACGACCTATACTCTCAACCCCAAGGGAACGTAGGTCCTTTGGTCGGCTCGGACATCGAAGATCGGCAACTACCAAAGCCAGTCAGAAATTCGCGCTACGGGTGTGTAGCACATACTTGCCGGAAGTTCCCCACTTGACCCTTTCACGATTAACCCGTGCTATCATCGGGGAAGTCCTCTTCATGAGTTTTTCTTCAAGACTGACCGCGCCTTTAACCCGAAGTTGTACATTATGAAAAATCCGTGTCACTGTGGTTTTCGATATATTGTGAATATATATGCTTACGTGGGTTTTATCATTGTTGGTGGAGTTGTTTTGTTTAATCTTTTCTCAGACTATTTTTTCCGTGGACGAGGTATATTACAGTGCTTCGAATAAGGAGCGCCATGATATTGAAATGCGAACAATTCAACGTAAATAAGCGTCGACTGCGCTGCTAGTTTTGGGGGGTGTACTTTCCTCGACTTTGTGCCAGATTTATATTTCTGAGGTTATGTAGAGCAGTACAATACTGAAAAAGGCAAGGAGCCACGCACCTCATCTTGATACCAACTTTGGGACTGAATAGAAGCTGAGTCGGATACCCGAATCCGGTTCGCCAAGGATCGACCGAATACATGTATTTAGAGACACTATAGGGACTCGGAACGTGTTTGTTTGAACAAAATATAAGCCACTATTTTTGGGAAAACGCAAAATAAACGAACATACAGAATTCCCGAAATACGTGTAGGACGATTCAATGGATGTTTGTGTAGTTTTCCCGCTGCTTCGAACATGTAAACGTTGTGAATACCGAGAAAAAAAATAAAAAAAAAGGGGGGGGACGGGGCGAAGTTGACCGTTTAATTACGCACTGTTTTCCTGTTGTAGTCAAGGCCTCCAAACAAACCAATTTAGGTGGTATCGAAACACGACGGAACACATGCATTCCGGTGTACGGTCTGCGTTTGGACGGTCACCGGCACGGAAAGGCCTTACCGCACCTCCGCCGGAAAATCTAACATCTCCTAGCGAGGGACCAAAGGCGTCGTCGCCTCGCGCGCGCGCCGTGCGTGTGGATCCTTCGCTACTTCGAATTTTCCTGCAGTACCCCGGATTAGTATATTCAGTATTCGAGGTATCAACCGTTGTGCTTGCAGCACTCGGGATCGTAAGCCACACCAAGAGAATCATTTGGCTTTGCTCTCCAGGGCATATATATACCATCTCCCAGCTGAATCTAATCACGCGAAAAACGTAAGTATGATCACCTACCCGAGGGGGGATACCGAAGCAAATTCATTGGGATGCGCAAGGTTGAGTTCAGTGGGCGAGAGACCAGCAGGTATCGGCGGCATATGTGTCGATCATCGGAAGCTAACCTATTTTTCGATCGGGCGCCTGACGCACAAGGACGTCATCCGCAGCGGTGCTCAGCTATTAGTCAAGCCCCAATCGTTCTGAACTCGTCGTACAACCCGGTCCCGGTCCCAGGGACTGTCCCTATTATGTTTCGATCAGTGTCCCGTATATGACTGCCGCCCCGTTATGGGGGAAAATGAAGTAGATCCTGACTGGACTGTTTCCAGCACAAAACCGCAGTCCTAAAATGACAAACGTATAGCCGTTCTATTATGATAGGGATGCTACCCACAAGGAGGATGTTGTTCGCGTAAAAGGACTTACTTTATCATTTTGGGCAAGAATACCCACCACAAACGTGAAAACACACTTTGAGCAAAGCATTTGGTCAAGTATAAACACACACGGTGTGCACAGAAAAAAAAATGCTTCTCGCGCAAATCAACCGACCTAGCTTCAGCAGGGACGTGGGCAGTTTGATTCAAAACCCGCAACTGTTACCTGGGGTCTGCACAAAAACCTATATATTCACCCATTTTTATTGACAATATTTGGTCCTATTAACTATGGTGTCCCGTAATATTACGGAGAAATGTAGTTAGTAGGACCTACAGTCCATACAAAAATCTTTATATTTCCGTATTTATAGTAACAATATTTGGTCCTGTTAACTATATTCCTCCGTATTAGTATAAATCACGAAATATACAGGTTCTTGTCTGAATCGTAAGTCCTTTCAATTATGGTCCCCCGAAACAGGTATACTTGGCAACTCGAGCTGGTCGCAGTGGTGTCAGTTAGTAGGAACTGGTCCATGTATTGTATGCTTATACTACTTCTCTTCCCACTATTTCGGAATGGTACAAACCCAGCTCAGCGAAGTATAGTAGGTCTTGGTTTTTGCCCCACATAATTTTAGTTGTGTATATTACTCATGAACCTCCTTTGTTTCGGTCGTTCGTGCTTTCTGCAGTCGGTTTTGCGCAAAGCAGAGAGTTACGCCCCAGCCGATTATGCCTATGCACCAGTGCGCGTCGAGGATTTTATTTACTGTAGGTAACGGGAAGTATATTGAAGCACATCATCGGTTAACACGAACACGTGAAATGCTGAACGGTGCAGGTAAACATCAGCCGACCACTGACATGCTTCCCCGGGGTCCGATTGCTAACTGGGCGTCCTGCCCGGGTCGTCTACACACGAGGAATACACACCCTATGAAGCACGTTGCTTGTGTTGCCACTCCGTGTGCCTGAACTTCCAGTTGTACGTGCCAACATAGACCGTATGGTTTTCACCACGCCCCCTGGAACTAATCATGTCGAGCGAATACCCATGAAATGGGTCGGTGCCTGAGGTGCTCGCTCTGAGAGGAGGGGAAGGACGAGAGGTAGTCCGAAATTGATTATTTATATTTAAACACATTGTCACGGGTACTACCGGTGCCCCGTTGATGTGTCCAAAGCCGGTGAGCGAATGAGTATATTGCTATTGGTGGCCGAGTGTAAGGAACGTATCTCCAGATGACTAGTCGACTTAAACCAGTTGGCTGGGTGGTTTCGACAGCCAACTATACCGGGTAGTACCTGGCGTGGGGAGTCCAGACAGCACACGTAACATTTTGGGGGAAAGTTGCTCCTGCGCCAGGCCTCAGGTTGTGTTAGTTACATTGCGTTGTGGGCTTAATGATGGGATATTCGTTCACATACCAACAACCTACCTTCACGGTACTATTGTAACTATTCGCTCACTATGCAATCCACGGGGAATCGTTCTCAAACTCCCTGGTTCCACGTACAAATAAAATGTGGTATCATGTGACCCTTGCAACCTTTTCTCTCGCTCCCGGAGCACCGGCATCCATGCTGAGCCTTTGATATACATGCTCTCGTGATTCCACCACTTTTACCGGCGTGACTATCATTAGGAGGCGTGCTGCCATAGGATAAGTCTTTTTTGGGGAAAAAGAGAGCTGACAGCCAGGGTATAGTCGAATGAGAGAACTACCTAATATCGCTGGAACAGTCATTCTGTTCACATTTTTTCGATGGGTTCCTCAGAGATAGGATTGTCAATGGCATTCAGCGTTTCGGATGTGCTATAGATCAGGGTTTGGACAGGAGTAGGCGTTCTTTATTCGATGAACTTTGATTTTTTGGTGGTGTATATCTATGGTGGGGTGCCTCACTGAAAGCTACAACCGTTGTATGCCTGTAACTTGGCCATAATAGAACAAGAAGCGGGAGTGCAGTCCAAAAAGGTTGATAGCTGTTTTTTCTCACTCAAGAAAACATTACGATTCTTGATGAAGACAAAGCTTCGAAAATATCACGAACCGAAGCATATCGAGTGCTTTTGGTAGCAAAAACAATGTCGTCGCCACGGATCACTCTGTCTTATCGTGTTCCGGATAACCCTAAATGTGAACTACTTTTTTATTCTCGTTATCGATCAGCGGCGACCCTGACAACGCGAGTGGGGTTTATTTTTGTATGGTTTCTGATTGTTTTCACTCGATTTTGTCAGTGACAATGATCCCATAGCTGCGGTTGTGCGACTCTGTACAAATGTCGCGGGCCGTCTGAACCCCTCAGGTGGGCTACTACTAGTATACAGGCTACTGAGACACCCCAACTCCTGTCCAGCGTTTGTCTCTAAACGACGGTACGAGTAGCGTATATCTTGCTATCTTTCTTCCTCTCTGTCGATATCTCTACCTTCATGTTTTCTATCCATCTATCTATGATTATCTATCTGTTTATCTCTCTCCATCTCTCTCTACCCTTATACCTTGTTATCTACTCCGGAGTATATTTTTTGCCATTTATATATTTATTAATTCATCTATCCATCTATCTTTTAATATTTGTATCTATCGTGGTCGGGTTGTACGATAACAAACTCATGAAGGATCATTTATTGTGTAATGAATTGAGTTCCTCATGTGAAAAGCTCAGCAAATAGATAACCTCTCACACTTGGGCACCGCTGAAATAGTGAGAGCGTGCCATATCTGAATTGCACGAGTCACAAACTTTTAGTTGTGTCTAGGCAAAGAAACAACCTCTAGCAAAACATATCCGCACTAACTCGAGAGGACCTCCATTTCGTCGTATGTGAGGTAGTACGCTCTTCCCACGTACAATAACGAGTTGCAAATTAAAGTCATTTTTTGAATAAATCCCGCTTTGTCCCCTTCTCAGAACGGTGGCGACCATCACACACTGGAACTGGTTGATCCCGAGAAGAGGTACATCCGCAACGCCCGCGACCTGGGAAGGCTAGTTACCAGCGACACCATTCACACGTAAGGGTGGTGACGATAACGACTTCTGTAAGCATGAACAATGGTTTTCAGTTCCCAGCGTTGTGGTACAGCCATGGACACCGTCAGGTGTATTCTCCAACTCCCTCCCGTCACTTAGCGTCATTGGTATCGACCAGAATATTTATGATGTATCCAGCATTCCCACCTATCATCCGTCTTCATCAAACGTTTGTATTTCACGCTCTCACGTTACAAAAACAAGTCTGATCTAAATACACATATATTCTAGACTTCTTGGGAACTTCCCCTGATTGTAATGTCGGTCCTTATACGCATTTGATAGTGACAATGGAGGCTTAGCAATACACGACCGTGGCCACCGACCTCCTGCTCGTAACAGGTGTGCCACTTTTACGCCCCTGGAAGACTTATTATGTTTTCGTCTTCTTTCCCCCCGTTTTGGAGGTTCTGGGCTGCAATGGTGGACGATTGTGAGTCCCAGTATTGTGCGTTGCTTCCGGAGAATTTCATGGGCGTATGTTTCGTCGTCGGTACGCATCCCTTACGTCGCACGATACACCCGCTGACTCGAACAGCGCATAATTTGTCTGCCTTGAGGGCTAGGGCTAGGCTGCAGCAACAACGCATTGCAATACCTGTACAAACCAAATGCTGCCTCATACCACACAAAGAAACCAGGTGACTCGCCTTACTGGCTATACACGTCGAAATCAGTAAAGATTCTAACACAGCGATATCCAGGTTCAGTTATCAACGGACCCACTGGCGTGCACCGCAGGGAGGCATTCCGAAGAGCCTTGGTGCTTCTGGAGGGAGGAGCCATACGCAAGAAGGGTTTCAACGGGCCGTACGCCGACAGCTACCACCATAAAGGTTTCGTCTCATTCGGCGTGTCTCACGTCATGAAGATCCTCGGTACCGCGGAGTTGGCCCAGAGGTCCTCGTGGTACCAGAAGCAGAACGTGCACTTGTTCGCGCGCCCGGAGGTGACTATGAGCATATCTGTTCAGTCCACAGTGAAAAAACAGCACGCAGATCGGTGGAAGGGGGGGGGGGGGGGGGGGGGGGGGGCGAAACCCGCACCCAAAGGTTA
>JBBMHQ010113857.1:0-20917 GCA_037834295.1 Postelsia palmaeformis
CGGTAATATATTTCCATCTTGTACCTGCAACCAAAATATGGGGAGAATGTGTCGTTCAACGTCACTGCAGCTGGCCAGATGAACTGTCGCCCGCCAAACGAAGCGAAGGCCGCAAACGCCAACTTTCCTGGAAAGCGGTTGGCACAAGGTCTCTCAAAATTTTCATATGTTCGTAACGCGTCGACTCCAGTGGGGATAGGTGGTACACGATCTCCTTTTCGACGTCCGAGACCGTAAGCCCGAAGGACGCACACGTAGCCACGATCGCCGTTATCATCCTCTCCAAAGGTCTTGGCGGTGTAGATTTAACGCCTGCATTGTCAGCGTGCAGCATTCCTCTTCCTCCTTCTTACCCCCCCCGTCGGCTTTGCCAGCCCGTGCCTTCACCTTCTTCTTCTCCCCCCCTTCTCCTTCTTTCGTCCGGTTAGACGCACATACATACAACCCATCGACACACAGCACGATGGACACAGGCTGATTTCGTCTGCCACACCACGCGTCGAGGTTGACTCCCTTTTACTATATAGTAGAGCAAAGGACTTTCGTACCGCCGCGTGTGCAAGCGGTTCCTCGAGGATGGTCGAAGCTTCAAAGCTGGCAGGGGGTGGGGGCGCCAGAAGTACTTTACCTGCGGCGCACGACGTCTCTTCCCGTTCAAGTACTGGTGCTGTATGCTGAAAAGGTATGGGTAGCGAGCAGTTGCCTCACATGAGGGACGCGTGCTTCAATAGAGGTATCACCTTTTCGTCAAAATGTTTTGTGAATGACGGCTCCTGAACCCAATTAGTCGGAATGCCATTCTTGTTTTGCAAAATGACATCTCCGTACATCTACATCTGTATACGTAGATAGATAGGCCTTGAGAATAGCTGTCAGGTTGCACTTCATTTTTCTCATCATTTTTGGCATGGGGTGTAGGGCTCCTCAAGTAAGGAGCCTCAGAAAAGAACGGTGCATCTCTACTGCCTGTAGCATGCGTCTAAGCCCGATACTACCACTGCTGTTCTCTACTACTGTACATATGCTAAGAATGTGGCTACGCAAGAGTGAGTGCGATCACGAAATCAATCAAAGCAATCACATCGCACATAATATTTACGTATACCAGGTACACGTTATTCAGAATGCTCACTGGTCATGTGCAAAACATTTCTCATGGCCAAAACAACGCATATGGCATGTATTGTTTATTTGGTTATAGTATCTATTTGTTCATGGATCAAATGGAACAGGTGTGCCTGTTTTAGGCTTTCCCCCCCTCAAAAGCCCTGGGGATAACCCAACGTTTATATCACTATTTCGGTAATTTTGGGGGAGGAGAGATGACGCAACGTCGAGGGCGTTGACAGAGAGAGGATATTGGTATTGATATCGATAATACGGTAGAGATTTTCGTTGGTAGGCCCATACGACAGCGGCGCCATCAATAGTAATATTATCATTGCTGTTAATAATAACTGTTGTGCAGCATACCCGTAGGCATCAGCTGTCAGGCAATATATATATATATATATATATATATATATATATATATATATATATATATACCAGGTATATATTTATCAGGTATTATACAATGTACAGGCATATACTATCAATATACATATACTTCGAAGTCTGTATTTACTCCTATACCTACAGCAGTATAACTATATGCATCGTAAGTATCGATAGACAACGACACCAGCATGTGGCATAGCACACAAGCTGCCTTCTACAGTACATACTGTTTTCTATATTCAGTGAACAAAGTCGGTCGCCCCGGTAGACGGGTGGTCAGCTTCAAAGACCACCGGCATTGGTACCCAAGTTCAAATCCCACCATGGTGACATTTTTACTTTCCCTTGAAAAAATAAAAAGGAACCAATTGCTGAGAGCGCCTTCGTTGCGTGGGTAGGCAGCATTCGACGCAAGTCGACGAGGGAAGAAAGTGCTGAAATATTCTCGCGATAAAAATGCAAGGCACGTACCGTACGTAGTGGGGAGGAGGGAGAAGAGCCTACTTAGTGACCCCGGGTCTGAGTTAGGACTGAAGAGGGAGAGGGAGAAGAAGGGCGACGATAATAAATGGGATGAACAAAAAAAAATACTGGTACATAATGATACTAGTATTACTGTAGGTGCTGACTGCAGTGTGTAGGACATCGTATCGGAAGTTCTAGTGAATCGGAAATGGAATCGTCATCAAATCGGAAAATAGGATGTTCCGATATCCGATCAAAACGCTACTCATCTAGCGGGAAGAGGATGTCGGTCTAGTGTCCCCTCCCCTACATGTTGAGAGTATTTAAAGGGGGAAACTGTAATCCGACGTGGTGAGCTGTCAAAAGCAAAAAATACATGCGGTACCATGACCTCATTCCTTACTTCAACCTGGAACATCATTTGTCGCGCCGGCATCAGGTTTTAGCGATGCGATCCGATCCGATCCGATGCGATCCGATTCGATACGTATCCTATGTATCTGTGGTTGTATATATCGGATGTCGGTGTTCAGACCCGTATCGGATCGGAGTCCATTTTTGCTCAGATAGGTTCGAAACGCTTTCGTGTTCCCTTCTCGCGATCTGTATCGCCCTTTCAAGGGCCAGCACGAACAAGTTGAACCGTGTTTTTGTTGTTTCCCCATTGCCTTCCTCTGCCTTACCGGAGGAGGTGTACGTCAACTTTTTCACACGCCTACTACCGTACCGTACCGGTAGTCATATGCTTCGGTCTGACCTCGACGCCGTCCCCGCGTTCCCACTCCGCTTTGTTCGTAACCCTAACCCGGCCGAGGTGATATGCGTCGTTTCTCAGCGACCGTTTGAGCACCGCCTTCTCCCGCGCGATACTGAACAGTAGGCCGTGGCTATGTCTGTTCTTTGCGTGTGTTGTGTTTCTTTTAGCGCACCCAGTGCAGACGAAATCTCGCACGCGTCGATTCCGTCCTCTCTACCGCGAAATCAGGCTTTGGCCGTTTTTTTTTTCCTACCGGCATGATTTATTATATATATTCCGACACTGCTGTCCTCACTGTTCGAGTCAGCTGCGTCACGCCACCACGTATTTCGTTGCAATACCTGTTTTTTTATAAATTTCAACTTTTTGTCCCCCCCGTTCAGTTTGATTCTGCATCTTTCTCGTGGGTCTTCGAAGTGCTCCGTGCCTTCGCCGTGAGTCGGGTGATTTTCTTTAGTTTCCTTCATGTTCCTCCATCATCATTATCATCAGGAACTTTCAGCCAACCGATGGTACATTGCTTGACCCGCCTTACTTTTTGCCCCTCCTATTGTAGTCATATGTGAGAGACACATATTCCTCGAGCTTTGCTCCTTGTTTTCAGCGTCCCCGTGATTCTAGCTTTTGATGTTCTCTCAGTTTAGCCTACCGGTTTGTTCGCACTCGTTGCTGACTGATTCGCTGTGAACATACATACATGTACAATTTGTGTCTGCCTTGCAAGGCAGAGCTGGGGGAATGGGTTGTGGAGCGCCGTATCTTCGACATTCTTCTCCGAGTTCTCCGGATGGGTTTAGTTGCCCCCTGGTTTTTATATTGTAGGTGTCTGCCTATTGTACGACCCTTGAGGGTGGGCTAGTGTTATGACACCGACAAGCACCCTGTATGAGTGACCTGAGCAGAGCCAGAGGCACCCCTGCATATCAGTAAATAAGAGAAAATGGATTTCATGTCCGCAGTTTTCTGATTGATCAAAACTGCCTTATACTATCACAGATATCCAACACTTCAGTGATGCATACCTATCTGGTACCTGGTACAGGTATACTTCGTATAAACTTACTGGTATGTACGTACATGAATCATTGAATACTTCTAGGTTTCCTTTGTTTGAGTGGTTTTCTGCTTTCGGGAATGTTATGAGTGATCAACGTTGAAGCTCATGCTACACATTGTCGGATGGCAAAGATAATAATAATACTTCGAAGTATGATACATATCTGGAGGTACGAAGCAATATGTCCACCCAATAACCCCCCAGGCTCTGAGGTCCGAGGGGGGTGCTTTGTGTTGGATATCGGTTCACACAGCGAGTCCGATCCTATAAGGGCTTAAATTAACGATGTCCGATGTACGCCCCAATATTAATCGGATCGGATTTGACCGCGAACAAGTCCAATACCGATACAATTTTAACAATATAGGCGAAAACACGTCAGTACAGGTCTGGTAAATACTTACCGGTCCTGCGGAGGGGCCCGCATGTGTTATTCTGACACCTCACTATCAAGTTAAATTCTTCACCTTGGACACCCTCAACAGGGTGGGAGGAGATAGTAGAGCGATATCTCCTCCCGACTGGATGAAAAGCGTTGTTATCGGATAGCGGGACGCTTTTCTTATCCTATTTCATAACCGATACTTATACGATTTCCAAATCATCGGAACTTCCAATAATATTTCCAACAATAGTGACACTACTCGTACTTACCCGGTACATTCTGTTGTTTGGTTCAGTATGATAATGTTGATAGCTGTCTGTAGTTAGATTATATCGTGGGGAAAAGGGTTGGAGGGTCCCTCGCTAGCAAATATAGAAGCTGCAATTAGAGCGCCCTGCATCTTGCAGAAAACATCGGGTGCCACAGACAGACAGACAGACAGACAGACATATAGGTAGGCAGACAGATAAATAGGCAGGCAGATAGACAGGCAAACACAAACGAGTAGGCAGGTACGTAGCCATCTCAATTATTTGCAGAATTACGGGGGGGCTAGGAGGTGCATGGAGGGAGGGGTGTCAGACTCATGAGATCTGGGATGTGGTTCTTGGATGCTGTTTAGTTAAAAGGCAAGTACATGGATGGAGTATGTCAATATGTCACAAGAGGACGTTGTCTTAATAGGAAGTAGGACAACAGGAAGCGGAAACAAACAAACTTGGGTCGCCATTGTATAGGCTGGAGGCCGAAAAAAGGTAAAATCATCGTAAAATGTTGGTTCCCTTTGGGCTTTTTGTTTTTCTACTGATGATGACAAATACTGGTATATTTGTATCTACACCTTAGGTGCTACCTGGTATTTGCTATTACGGGGAGCCATAGTTAATAGGACCAAATATTGATACTAAAAATAAGTAAATATATAGGTTTTTGTGTTAGTGTAGTGAAGTGTATTATTAATAGTAGTATCCTATGGTCCCCCCCCGTAAAATCGTGAAAAAAATGAAGGGTGGTTGCCTGCCACCATCTGGAATTCCTTTGTCCAGATCGTGTGGCATGCACCTTATGGGGGAAAAACCTGTGTACACATATTCGCACGAAATATGTATACACCAGGTGGGTGTATGCTTTTATATTCGCGTACCAGGTATGTATCTACAGCAGTGATTGAGAATAGGAGGGTTATAATTACAGTATACCAGTACAGTAAATTTTAATTTTGTTGGGTGGAGGTTTTGGGGACGGGGTAGGATTGCGATATGTAATTAATCAATTTCGCAAAAGAGGGACGCACTATCAATACCTGCACAGCAGCAGTAGTACCATACCAGGGTATGAGTCAGGGGTATATCTACGTATCATATATACACCCGACCGAGTCGTTCCCCCTCGGTTTGGCCGTGCTGTTGTCCACATTAATTATTAGGATATACCTGGTACCCTGGTACGTAATAACAACCGACAACGACGGCAACGTTATTAGTATTCATATTATGTGATATTCACAGGTAACTTATAACATATACCGTTCCTGATGTTCAATAGTCGTGGGTGGTCGCCACACAGCCTCGAACATTACATACAAGTGCTGCAGTGAATTTCAAAGTTTGGGACAGGGGAGGAGAACATACCATGAAAAAATACGAGGTACACCTAAATACGTACCAGGTATCAGGCACCAGGTATAGGCTTCTCGGTCAGAGATGCAATAAGCGCCAAAACATACGAAGTAGACGACTTTCGTCTCACGCGGAGGTTGAAGTCAATGGTTTGTATTGGTGGAAGTTGATGTACTTGATAAACACGTAGACTACGGTAAAGGCCTAGTCTACCCATAAACAAGCACTCCAACTGAACCACGAGTACTGCGGTACATCAAGGTATCTGTTATATAGTAATATGTATCAGGTATACTCGTATGTAACCTGCTTTGTACCGTAACATTCTCCGTAGTATGATGAGATCAGAGGATTGAAGGATGTCAACACTCTTCCACTCTCTGGTAAAAACTTCCCTGCCGCAGCATGCCGTCCGTCCATGGTAGGCGGCTCCACCCATACTTTGAACGATAACTCCCTTGATCGCCTATTATGGCGTAGCTTGCCCCCCCTTTGCCGTTAGGCAATGTAGCATCCATCCTACAGTACAATTTGACGTCTTCCTTGTGTATCGACTCCCTGCCTCAGCGCCTCCGTCGACGGCGTTAATTAGCTAATTATGCATTTGTTCAGCAGCGTCAGCCCCTCCCTGGCGGCGTACGCCTGTCATCTACAGCAGCAGCAGTAGTCCACTTCCTTCATAAGGGTTTGGCGCTAATCGTAGGCCCCATGTATGTTTTTATGTGTGCGCGCCGTTCGTGTATCTCTACCCCACTATCAATAGCTGCATCATGTGTGCGTCGACGGCGTTCCTGGCAGCAACCGGCGCGTCCACTCGTCCAGTCGGAAGGAATTCCTCGTAAACTGCCTGCCCTCGAGTTGTGCCAAGCGCAGGCCACTGTGCTTATAGGCTGGGCATCATCTGTGGCATGGTGACTTGTGCCCGACCTACTACTCGACCATCTGCCCCCACTGCGGAGGGCAGGCACGCAGCAAAAGGGTCTCCCGGGGTGGCTGCCGCTACGGTGGTATACTCGAGCATAACCGGAATCGAGCAGCTTTCGAGACACCCCACATCCGTCAGAAGCAAGCACACCCGCGCCCCTCTTATTGGTGTACAATGGATGTTCAATGCGCGTTTCATAAAAGGGTCGAAAGCGGTACAAAACTGTGCAATATCCCTTCCCACGGCAACCTTGTCCGCGGCCGTCAGCGCGTTCTCTCGCTGGGTTCCCTCGTTGCCTCACCGGATCCCATGAATCTGTCTTGCCGAACTGTTCTCTCATCACTACTTCTTGGATACCAATCATTCATCAACCAAGCATTAATCAATCGATTGTTGCGTGTTGTGAAAAGCCGCCGCCGCCATCGGCTCGTTGACCTCGGTCTACCGAACTCACCAAAGGTCGTCAGAGAACCCGTCCTCCGGGCACCAGCCAGCTTCTCGCACCTTCAGGGCTCGCGGGACTCAGCCATTTCAGCCCCCAGGTACCCTCGGGATTTGGCGAGGGCTAAGCCATTTCAGCTCCAGGTGCCCTTAGGACTGGCGGGACTCAGTCGTTTTAGCCCCCAGATGCACTTGGGACAAGCGAGGGCTCAGTTTTTCATCTCCTTGCACCCTTGGGACTGGCGGGGCTCAGCCATTTCAGCCTCCAGGTACTCTGGGGATTGGCTGCTCCAGAAATGACTGGTGCTGGCGAGTCATTGACCGAGAGTTTCGAAGACTGGGATTGACTTTTTTCGGGTTGCTTGGAGTTTATTTTTAAAGGGAGATAATAGCAAAAACCAAAACTATGTTTTACTTTATTTCGCCCTTCGGTTCGGTAGTCGCGAAGACTCAGTCATTTAAGCCCTCTGATGCCCTTGGGGTATATTGGACCCAGTCACTTCGGCTCGTGGAACGCTTCAGACTCGCGGGACTCAAGTTATTTCAGCCCCCAGGTACCCTGGGGACTGGTGTCTCCACACTGACTGGTACTGGCGAGTCATTGACTGTGTCCCGGGGACCGATATTGGCACTCTGGCGAGATTTTTTAACCCACTTTGGTTCTGTTGGCAGATATTTTGTACATTTTCAGTACGCATCTAACCGATAAAATCACTCGAACGCGTCAACATTCGCGGCTTTTTAAAATCTTCGAGTGGAACTCTTGCCACAGAAATGTGTTCGACCCAGGTCCCTGTGCGTTTCCGTTGACGTCCCGAGCGACTGGCTTCCGCATAAAACGTGAAACTCTCGTATATATCGGGTCACGACTAACGATAGGCCTACACCGATGGCGATATCCTTAGGGCCTGCTTTGGAGTCGCGTGCGAACGGGCTCACATAGTTGCGGCTGCATGACGGAATAGTTGCATAAGTTGCGCGTTCCGCGACTAACTCTCGTAGTATCACACGGCGCATAGGATGCATGGGACACGACCGGCCGCTCTGGTAGCCCCCAACGGTAATCGTTGTACTTCCACGTTCCGCCCAGTGTGAACGCATGCAGGGTGGTGGGCGGGGACGGTGGGTTGTGCCTACTATAGTGTTTCTCGCGCCTCACTGCGCCTGCATGCCTGGGTATGTCCGTGTTCGTGAGTTGCGCACGATGACTTAGTTCGCACACACGCGTGCTCTGCCTTACGTGCATACGCGGCCCCAAACCGTGTTTGTTTGTGTGTTTGTGGTTTGGCTACAAGATGTACAAGAACAATCCCTGGTTAGTCGCCGGCTACGCACACTCCTACGCAATAGAACGAGTAGGCAACCACTCTCTCGGAACGGGCACCTCAGGCAATGGCTCCTCGGCAACTGGGCGCTCGCACCGCGTCATGCCTCAGCGCCCCCAATAGCCAACTATAGTGATTATCTGTTCCTGCTGTACTTTGCAATTGCGTATACTGCGTTAGGCTAGAAGAGGCCACCTCCTCTTGCTTCTGTTCCCCCCAGGCGGCTATGTCAGACGACCATCTCTCCCTTGCGCCCACCCGCCTCCTTTTATATTATATGCAAGTTGGTTTGGCGTCGGTTGGTACCGACCCTATATAAAATATGTCGCTCATTACGTGAGCTCGACAAGCAGGGTACCGTTTTTTGTATGGCGGTCGACCACAGCTGGCGATCTCATAATAAGATACTTTGTGCCGGGTAGAACACCCTTACTGCGGACAAGGTGAATGCTCGTATAACGTAGTGCTTATGGCACGGCACCCACGGAGCCGTTACATATTACCTCCATTGATTTATCTGGAAGTGGCTACACCGGAAAATAAATCAGGCTTGTTGAAGCTGTCATCCACGTGCAAGTCCGTCTCACAAACCGGTTCTAAGTTGGGTGCAACTCACCCTCCATGCGACTCGCCGAACATCTCACGGCGCTTCGCCTTTTGTGCAAGCGATGTCTGCCGGGTCGGTGCAAGCCCGAAGTACTCCATCCCGCTAGTGTAGGGATGTGAGAGTCTATGGTCATACGACTACGGCCATGCACGATATTGAGTACCCCCCCCCCCCCTCCTCGCTGTCAAGTATTTCTCACAGCAGTTTCAGCTCCAACACTAATGAGAATATTTAGTAGGCGCCTCATTAGCTCCAGCCAGCTTGAATTCCGTTCACTAGACGTTTGGCGCCATTTTTTTGACTGTCTTGCCTGTCCTGCCTATTCTGCCTATTCCGTGTTATGTACCCACCCGACACCGTCCCGACTATATCCCTTGCTGGGGCTCGGGGAGCTGCTCGCTGTTGAACGCTACCAAGCCCCCACTGCCGTGAAGACTCGACGTTGGAAAGAAGCGAACTTTGGACTTGGGGATAGAATATCGACCGTTTAAGGAACTAATAGCGACGAACTCGAATAGTGAAGGTCGAACGCTATGTCGCGCAAGTAGTTCCGGAGGATGTCCAAAAAATGGGGGATTTTAGCCAGGTGATTGGCGATGAGGCGAGCTACTTGGTGTTTTCTGCAAGGAGTGCCAGCGTCTGGTTTGGCGAAGGAGGAGTTACGCCGCCGGCGACAGGAATAATAATGTCGTCGTCCAGGGTGTAGTGTTGTCCTTGGGGGTGTCGATGTGGACGCTGTGACTGGTGATAATCGCCCGGTAGGGGAGTCGTCGAGGGTCGGCTGGTGGCAGTGGTGGTGGTGGTGGTAGTGACCGTTGTACTGCTGGTGGTGGTGGTGGTGGTATTGGTATTGATGATAGTACTGCTGCCGCTGCTGGTGTTGATGGAAGTGCTACTGCTACCGCTGCTGCCGTTGTTCCTGTTTGAAATTACTGGAGTGCTGCTGCCGCTGCTACCGTTGCGCCTGTTGGAAATCGTGGTAGTTGTTACTGTCGTTTGTAGCGTTCTGCTCGATAGCCTCGAGATGCAACCAACAAATAAATAGTAAAAAGGATAAAAGGATAAAAGGATATACAGGGCAGCAGGATACGTGCATAGGTTTCCTGCTTCGGTTTCCGTCGGTTTTTCTCTCTGTTTATGGAAATGTTAGGTAGTGCTTGCGGGAGATCGGCGTTGAAGGTCATGCTGTACGTTATGAGAATGGCAAACATACACTAGCATTAGAGAATAGATCTCTCGGCTGGGCAGTGCTGAGACTAAGCGGAGAGAGTGCCGCCCGCAGCAGCCGCCAAAATAATATTTCGGCGTCGGATTTGAAGCAGCATTGTGGCCACTAGAGGCCGGGCCCACAAGATTTAACTGTTCGTCTTTTGCAGCGCAACTAGCAACAGTTCTCCCAGTCAAGCAAAAAAGGATGCTGCATCGTGCCTATTTAGAGTAAAGGGCAGTAAGAAACAAGAAACCCACCATGCACAAAGTGGGCCTTGAACTGGACGGGGGTCAGCGCCACGAGTAGAGGGTGGATATGGATGGCAGTGATATCAGCGCTTGTGGTAGTCCCCTGATAGTTTTCACAGGATATCGTTGCCTTTGTGAGGTAGGCTCTCGTCTAACACTGACTCCACCCCCCCCTACCCCCACCATCCCAGTGTTGTAGCGACTTGAAGGTCTATTGTCATACAACTTTGGCCACGCATGACAAGGGCACACACACACCTCGCCGAAGTCGATCAATTGAAACAGGGTACGTTTTTGAGTTCTCCTGCCTGCGTGCTGCTACAAGTGGATCATCACGCAGCCTCACAAAAAGCGCGCCGGTAGTTTTTCCGCACCTTCAAGTGCCGTTTTTTTTACCTGACTTAGCAGCCTCCGCTGACTTTGTGCTCCCGTTAATAGCACGCTTCCGTAGGATTTTCGTGCCATTGGTCGACGCTAGGTTGAAACGCGTCGACGTTCAGTAACGCCCACGAATACGTAAAATAAACAATTTGGTTTTTGTTCGTGTCTTCCCTTTCAGAAGTCGTACTCTTCCACGGCACATTCCCGTATGTGCTCGTATGTATATGTATGGCGGGGAGTTTTTGACGGGGTTGGCAGAACCCAAAACAGTCTCATATGCTCGCGGTGAGGCAAGATAATTGTTACGTCGAAGAATATTCTGATTGTGGTATTGGCCGATAGCCAGAAGAAATATGGCGATATCATGTTACTTAGACATGACGAGGTCCAGGAAGGCACACTGAAAGGGCGAAAGACGACGAGAAGCGGGAATCAATGTATACGAGCTGCATCGTTCTTCCTGTGAGTACTGTGTGGAAGTCCGTCATTTGTTTTGTAGCGTTGTGATCGAGGAGCTGTGTCCCGTGGTCGATCACGAGATTTCCACAGCAATTATGGCAGTAGGACATAATCAAATGATCACATTCTCGGCCGAAGGAAGTTGTCAATATCAGTAAAAGCAGTAATTAAAAATGTTTCCTATCGTCTGGTTGATGCGCACAACGCCATTGGACTTTTCTTGCAGTAGTTGTGGGTTACATTGCGCGTGGTGCGACGGTGTTTTCTAAGGTACACACTTGTACACATCGGGAAATGGAGAAAATACATTTGACGTTGCTGTCAGAAGGATGGTGCATTGAAATGGAGAGATCTTGCCCCGCTTGAGCTATAGTGTGAGTTTTTTCACGTTCTGCTCGCAACATTATCGCTGGTATACTCTGAAGTTTATTTTTTTCGTCTTGTACTATTAATACCAATCAAACGGAGTGTTCGAATCACACCAATCATGTGTGGAGAAATACCAACATAACGTCGTCTTTTTATCGTTGCTGGCTGTTCGCGCTCAGCCAAGATGGCGCCCTGGGCGTATTTCGTGTAGTTCTTAACCCCCTCTACTTATCCTAGTTGGTGCGAGACTGTCTCCGTCCGACATGGCGCTGCTGTGTGCTTGGCGGTGATCCTCGAACCCCAGTACTTCCTCAGCAAACTGTGCAGGATACAGGGATTGTCGACCATTTATCCTGGTGTTGCTGGTGTCCCCCGTCAGAGCCTGGTACGCGGGTAAGGGGGGGTATCACTTAAGGATGGAGGATAGCAATTCACCCCGAGCAAGAACACACATTGGCGCAATCATGCGGGCACACATACGTACGAAAAGTCGAGGAAAACTGCACGCGAGGTGGAAAGGTGTTTTTCTACATATTATTAATGGGTTGAATTGCCTTTTTTAAGCATGTCCCACAAAACAAAATTGAAACGCTGCTTCTTGCTCGTTGTTCACATGCACCACAAAAGGCCATAAAGATCGTGCTCGCAGCGTCACCCTCACGTGTGGCAGAGGTGTGGATACATATGTGCAGACGAACGTTTCTACCTTTACTCAGCATCGTAACGACAAAATTCGATGATATGGAAAAACGACGGCAATGGGGTAATTGTTTCCGGCTCCAGAGCAGCACACTGCGTACCCACTTGTGGAAATATATGTCTAGTGACTGTCCATCACCGAAAACTTCGGGCTGTTCACGGGTGGGGTTAAAGCTCGCGGGTCAGGTCAGGTCGGGTTGGGTCGAGTTGCGGTGACTCGGACCCGATACGTGAGAATTTGCCTCCCCACCCGACCCGACCTAAACCGACCCGTGATATTAAATACCTCCCGACCCGACCCGACCCGACCCGACCCGACCCGACCCGACCTAATCCGACCCGTGAGGTTTGGAAAACTTCTTTAAACCCTACCCGCGGATGAGTAGGGTCATGACCCGTGAAGGGCCTTGCGAAAAAAACAAGCACCATCTACGAGCGTAGGGCAGGCGTAACCCACACAATACCTACCGGGGGTAGACACGGGCATAGCAAGCAAGCGGCCGTGACGGCCGTGGCCGTCCGCATCCCTACAATTCCGTCGTTTGACATGTGCAAATTGTTTTTGTTTGCTTGTGGATGGCTTCTTCCTACAGCACGAGCGAGTCAACGCGCATACTCTTCTGTGCGAACCTACGTAGCAGTCTCGTGTCTCATACCAGGGCGAAATACAGACCAGCCGAGGAAGGAAGACCCAGGTCCCTTTTTTTTTTTTGCAGGAGACGACTACATCTATATATTCAAAGTAGTGTCAGAAGGATATTTCTTTCGACCAAATGTCAATCTTGACCCAAGGTCAATGGAAAGACACCCTGTACAAAGTGAAACCCCCTCGAAAACATTCCTCGGCATTCCAGGGCTACACGTATGTAACACGTAGCGCTTCACCCGATCAGCCTCGAGCTATCCATCATCATATCATAGCTGTGTTTCAATTTTGGTACATAAAATACCGACAACGATGTCTGGAAGCAAAGTCCAGGGTTGTTGGGAGCACGTCGATTTCCTGTTCTAAACTCGTACAGGTACACAACTAGACTGCATTATACTGCCGGGGTGGTATCGGTTATAGGTTCATATCCAGCCCCATCGTCGCCTCAATGGTTTCCTAGGAAAATGTCGTGCGAGGGGCTGGCCCGAATCTTGGAGACCCCAAACCTAATTTTTGGCCTTGTAGATACATACGCATCTTTATTTTCCGCATTCCATTCAATATCCCTGCCCTTCTTGCTCCCATCCCCTCCTGCAAATAGTCATAAAAGTCAGATCCAGGGTCACGGGTATAGTAATTTATAGGCTCTTCTTCTCCTCCCTTCCCACTACGGTTCGTGCCTCGAGTTTGTATCGAAGAGAAGGGTTTACCACTTTCCTCCCTCGTCGGCTCGCGTCGAATTGTGCCTGTTACCTGTCAACACAGTAATTGGTGTCATTCGAGAGATGTAACCTCCATACAGAGAGTCGAACCCATAACATCATCGCTATCAGTACTCGAGATTCTAACCACTAGAGTAGACCAACGGGACGACCGGCCTATGCAACCAACTAGCAGGAAGTTGTTCCACTCCCGACAGCCTCGAGAAAATATGAAAAACTGTTTTTTTTCCCGAAGCTGCATGCCGATTGTTTTTTGCCCGCGGGGATAAGCGTGCGAAGGCCGACGAAAAGGTACGACTGGCACGCCATCGTTTTACAAAATACGTCAGGAGCAGAATACTCCGCAATTGGCAACCCCGCGATTCCCGAGGTTGGCGTATGGCACACGGCTTCCCACTGGTCCGACGATGCGGTGCTTCAACGATGAAGCTCCGTCGATTTCCACACTACACAAATGATGATCCATTGCCCAATGCAAAAACAAACTCAGAAATCGTTTCCGAGTAGCCAGAGACTGAGGTACAGACTGCCTTAAAAAATAGCGTAATGTCGATAAGGCACATCCAGCTCATCGTAAGTGCTTGTACGGGGACTTCACCCTACAACATTCTACTCTTTATACGAAGTACTCTCAGTACTATAGGGTGCCAACGGTAGGCACAAACTGAACGGTGGTGCACCCTGGGTCGTTTTTTTTTGCGAGAAACTGTTTTGTTGGGACACCGCGGTAGATGTTGCGCCGTCATGCCAACTTTTCTCATGGCACGGCAATGCGACACGAGAGCGCTTTGCAGACAATTTCCGTCTGCCTGTGGTATCATACATGATAGAAACAGAGCGCCTCCTCAAACCGAGACGCACATTCAACCCGCCCTCCTGTCTTTGGTCGTCTTTGAATATTATGCCCGTCCTCGGCAATTTCTTTCCAATGCCGCATGGGAGCACATGTTCACTAGCCGCGTGACCTGTGACACAGATGATGCTCGCGACAACGCTTGTCCGACTGCAAAGCGGCTATTCGCCAACGCCGCGCTGAATACTTCAGATACATACATGCAAACTTGTCTTCTCCCACGTTTCCCATCTCCCGCGTCATGAGATGACCCGAGAAGACTTCTGATAATATTTTAATAGAGCAGACTCCCACTTGTCGTTGTATTGTGGCTGTGTCTAAAGGCGTCGTTGTTCGCGGAATGATGGTTTACTGGAATTCGAGCTGTAGCAAGGGCCGTCTCCGACGAACACTTGTTTAGCCGGACATATACGGGCACCGTACTTATTTGGTATGAGCAGAATTAAGCAGATTTCGTGGCACGCAGAAACACCCTGAAAATACGAAATACGTACACGTACTCTTCTGAAAAAACAGAGCACCGAGCAGGTTCGGAAAGTTGTTATTAATAGCATTAACGTTCATTCCGGTTCTCCCGCCAGCGGTGTGTGCATGATTCATAATTCGAGTAAAATCTGCGTCAATATTGCATCTCACCCACAAGCGTAGGCTGACAGCCGGGGGTACGTGCTTACCGGAAACAACGAGGCCGAGACACGCAAAAGTACTGGTAAATTTTAGAAAACGTCGCTTCACGAGGCTAGCGATAAACCTTCGTGCTGGCCTTTCCATCGACTGCTGACCAGGGGGGGGCACATCACATCATGCCATCGTGGGAACAGTTACAAAGAGACGCAGTGGAAGTAATATATTGGGGGCTGGAGCTTCATCATACCTCGAGGCAGTGGGCAAGCTCTTCCTCGCTGACCCGCTCCCCTGATGATTGGAGTTTCGCACAGATAGACGACCACGCCATTCGCACGCCATCGTTCGAATCACCGCCCATAGACGCGAATGCTTCATGGATCACCTGATTCGGCATTCACAATCGCGTTAACTCTGGGAGAATAGCACCATAGACACCAAACGCTATTTTACAGAGCCTGCGGGTTCCTGCTACGCATGACAGTCTTGTCGCCAATATTAACCCTTGAAGGTGGGGTCCAGGCTTAACAGCCAGACAAGCCCCCCAAATTGTTCTTTCCATAGAACTATAGATGTATATTATAATCATTGAGCTAGCAGTCAATGCTGACTGTCAACTCAGTGGTAATGGTGTATCCCTAACATTCTGTCACCAAAAAAATATACCCACTCCATTTCCAAGCGTTTTAAATGCGAAAACGTAGGTGCGGTTCAAAAGCGAGGGACAACACGTGCCGTTCGCTGGTATATAGAGCGTGAGATCGAATAGGTTTTTATGCATGTTTTTGTTGTCGATTCACCTGTTTGCTGACGGGAAAGACCGGACGGTGGTTGACGAAGAGGCGTATCACCCCGTTGAGGTCGACAGACTCTTCCACCTTAAGGGCACACGCGGAGTTGCCAGCATAAGAACAAGCCGTACAAGAAAAATGAGATTGTTGTCAATTAACGGCATCGATGATGACAGCCAGCCGAGCGTGTGTGGATTGGGCCCGGGCAGTGGAGTTTACAAGCTTGCCTCTTGTTAGCTGCGAGCTATAATCAGCTCTTGGCAAGAAACAAGGTGCAGGCCCAGGTGTGATTCAGCGTGCTCACTCTCTTGCACTCTACGTACGAAGGAATGCTATTTCTTCTGGTACGGGTATACTTCATGCACGACGGTGCTCGAATACCCGCTCGGCACCACCTATCGATTGATCGTGCATACTGTACTTGGCCTTCAACACCCTATCGAGCCGCGGAAGGTATGAGTGCTATATGAGTGTTTTTCAGTGCCTCATGCGTGCCTCGTCAATTGCCTCACCTCTCCCGTCTCCGTGAATCTTGAGTACTTGATCTCGTTCGACATATGGGCGACCTCCTGGCCGACGAGGAATTGAAGTTTCGAGGGAGAAGACAAAGCGGACGTCATGGATTAAGACGGCTACGGTCTCATCAGCTCCCGGGGAATGTGCGGATGCGCCATGAGATCGAGTCGTTCGGAAACGTGCAGGTTTATCGATAGAACAACCTCCGACGACATCGTCGTGGAAGAATACTCCTTATAGCTGAGATTCAATGTATGGACAGCCATTCACCAACGATTTTTAGGCATCACGTTGGAGGTTGAAACTATTGGCATGCATGCGTTGAGCCCGTGATACAAGCCCGTGCTCACATGTTTACCGTTCACCGGATCTGATTGGTGCACGCATAGATGTTGGCCTTTAGGCGAAGCAGTAGTCACCATTTACTATAGTGTACCGGGCATAACGTTTACCGGTAGCAAGGAACTAGCGCGTGCTCTTCACCTGCTCCGTTGGGTAATAGCCCAGCGCTCTCATAATATTGGGCACCTCAGCAATAGGAACTACGTTCGATGTGGATCTCTCGCTTGTCGTGTCCTCCCCTTGAGTTCTCAACAAAGCGTAGAAGAAGTATTCCATCAGCTCCTGAGTTGGACCCCCAAATGTACGAATACCAATGTGATATGAGGGATTGAAGTAGTCAGTATGTAGCCAGTGCGGTTCATAAAGTGCGTCGGCAGCACAACTCAAGCAGGCAAGCCTAAAAACATAGAAAATCAACGCTATTTTTGCGACAGATTGGCACAGCCTACCAACCTCGCTGACTTATCTTTACCCCAGGATAAGGTGTCGAGGAGAGTTGCCGGACGCTTCAATATCAAAAAGGTTGCCGCGCTTCCTCTCCGTAGGTTGAAAATGAGGAGTTCTGTTTCAAACACAACACCCTCATAGGCCTAGACGACAGGGGGTGTATACGTCATGCATGGTCATAGTCGTATATGGACCCTCGTATTCCTACAATGCCGGGACGGAGGACGTCGGGATTTAGCCGAACTGGCAGAAATTGCTTGCACCGAGCGCGAAGCGCCGTGAGATGTTGGGCGAATCGCACAAGGGATCAGCTGCATCCTACCAACACTCGCTTGTGAGGCAGAGTTCCTTGCATATGGATGGCAGCTTCGAATGGGTGGATTTTGTTCCAGTCACGGTCACTTTCAGAGACAGCAATGGGTGTATCAGGTACAACTGCCTCGTGGGTGCCTTGCCATGAGCATACTATGTGATGCGACCAGTCCCCTTGTGCGGGGCTGAAACGCTCCACTCCGCACAGATGATCTCACTTGACCGCTATTAATAGTTGCGGTGGCCGCCAAGAAGAAAAAAAAGTGGAGGCGGGTCAACATGAACGGAAACTCTTGGCGCTTGATTTTCACGATATTTATAGAGATTTCCAAGCGCTTTACCTCGTGTAGTACCCCTCCCTTTCCTCCCTGTAATTGCTCCAGAAACGGTGCCATGTCATCCGCGACCGAGGCTTCTTCAGTGCCCGATGGCTCTAGAACTGGCTCTGCACCCTCAACCGTCTGCAGTGCGCTTCCGGCTGATGCGTTGGAACTCGTGTTTTTCTAGGGTAGGGGCAGGGTGTGCCAGGCGAGCCACGAAAACGGTTCCCTTGGGTCATTCAGGCGTTTTTTAGGCGTTTTTCAGGCGTTTTTCAGGCGTTTTTCTCACAGATGCGGCTAACCATTGTCCAACCTACGGAAACAACGGTTGGTTTGATGGAGTCAATGCCTTCAGTTCTGGTGTGAGTTACGTTGAGATTACAGTGAGTCTCTCGCCGTCGCAGCGAAACGTGTCCGGGAATATCAGCGGAGGAAAATTGACCTCAGAGGAGTCTTTCGACTGTAGCACCACCACGAGCATTGCATTTTCTGTGCGTCCCAGCATTGTAGGGTTCTGATTGCTTGGTTAGAATGCGGCGCCTGCATGGAAGTAACTTTCTTGCACACGCTATCAATGCCTGGCCTTGCGGCATGCTTAAATCCACACGTGGGAGGTAAATATCCCAGTTCAGAAACACGACGTCGGTCCTTTTTTTCCAAGACGGGTCACCTCCATGGCCTGTGCGTTGATTTTCCACAGGTTGACAGTGAGGTCCTTCCCTCCGGCTGTAGCCAAATAGTTTCCATCGCCGCTTACAGAGAGAGAGGTTATCTCGCCGGGGTGCGCAATTAGACCCATCATCTTGTGAGAGTCACCATCAAAAGGCATCTGTACCTAATTTCGTCGATTCGAGATGGTGGAGATGACGATGTTGTACGAGTAAGGCACGAAGGAGAAGTGTACCCCTGACGTCATGCTCAAATCTGCGAGGGGAACGAATACTGTTTGGAAAAAAAGGGGCCAGCCACGCGTCGAAACCACGCCGTGTTCGTTGAGCCATATGTACGAGTACCCAACTTATCGTTTTTTCAGAGAGACAAGTCCATTAGCTGCGTACAGCACAACATCATTCTCAAGGCAGGTATTTTCATCTCGGACGTTGTGAAGGTAGCGGCGGTTCCGCTCCGCGAAACAGCCATGCCTGTCAAATCCGCTTCGCGATTGATACTGGTGCACGGGCTCACTGCGTTTCGTTCTGTCAGCACTTATCGCATTCTCGCAGTCGACGCCGGAGAGCGTCGACATACCATGTGCCGCACCTACTGCAGAGGTGTTGAGTGCCCCCTACGATCCCAACGACTCACCAACCCAACCACCTTGTCGGCAGTGCCATACGCCACGAACTCGCTCGCTCGCGACTGGCCGTCTGTATGTATATGGTTGATCTGCTCCAAGCGGTTGATTGGGCCGCCAAATGTGGGCCCGAGCGTGGTTCTGCGGCAGCTCTTGTTGTCAGCATTCCATTGCTTCAGCTTGTACTCGCTGTTCGCCGTCACCTGCGCCACTCGGAGCACGTAGTCAGCGATTTGAAAAGTGCCTGTAAAGACTTCTTGCCGCGAGACTCATTGCGCTCAAACAGGCGGGGGGGAGGAGGGGGGGGGGGAAGTGCACTCGTAGTACGGTACAGGTTTGAAAGCAAACGATGTGATCACCAGACGGTCCTCGAAGTCGGAGCCTAGAAGTGGATGCCACATCAGAGCTGTCGGTAGGCCGCTCTGCTCTATACGCCGTGGTGCTTCTGCCAGGAGGAGTCCGGTCTCCTACATGCCCGGGAAAAATGGCGACATCCGGTGGAGTGGCCGGTTGGGATGTGAAAACGAGCGAATATCGCCATCGTTGGTTACCATGTCGCGACGAGCAATGTCATGGAGATAAACTATTGCGCACCTTGGATAACGTAGCACTTAACGTTTTATGGTACTGTTAGGCGTCAGCGAAAAACACACGTAGCATTACATATGAATGAAATTCCTGTCAGTAGTGGCTACACATGTTAGAGGGAGATGACATATACGGTCAACACAACGTTAACATTAAGTTTGCGCATCAGCCGCGGCAGCAGTCCGTATCGAGCGACGTTATGTGAAGGTGTCAACGGAAGTTTTGCTACTACGAAATACGCCAAGCGGTTAACGTACATAATCGATAAAACACTAGCATTACGTTAATGTGTTAGTATGCAATGTATGTAGTGACGCAAGTGAGCAGAAAACGTACACCCCCAATCTAACATCAACAATACGATACTGCCGTATTAGCTCGTACGTGCGAGTGTGCAGATTACATTATAGATGGATAACGTACTATGTTATAGATGGATATCGTACTGGCGGGGTTTCCGGAAAAAAACGGCGTTTCTTCGCGGGGATCCCTCCTAACTATCCCTCTGTTTGGGGATTTTACAATATGGAGGAGTTTTTTTACTGGGGATGCCAGGCTATCCTCCCCTCCCGGGTAGGTATCCCCTACTGGGATGTCGACGAAATTGGATAACACGGCTGCGTTGTGTTACTCCGACACGCCGCTTCACCACTTGCACAGGAAGCACACGTTAGATCTCGGGAAGATGCAAAGGGTAAGGTAGTAATATGACGTTGGAATGGCTTCGGCCCCAACGGTAACGCAGTAACAAAATGTCAGACCCGGATTGATTTTTATGGTAGCACGGTAACGGAATGTCACCATCAGATCCTTAGCGACGGTAATACCGTAACATAATGTTACAGAAACCTCCGGCATGAGCGTATGTTGGTTCCGGAAGAACCGCACGGAGACACGCCATAACTCTGTGTGTCGGCAACCGGGAAACCGCGTCTCGGGTGTATCACACCGCAATCGCATACCCCAGCGCCGTATCACCGTCGGAGGGGTATGGAAAATCGTACACGACCTT